>OX578152.1:101477454-101779954 GCA_951213105.1 Amaurobius ferox
GGGTTTTATGTATAATACATATAAGCAGCATATAACATTAGGAAGGGGATATTAGAAAAATTTTTAAAGATAGGACTTTAGATTTTGGAACTAAATGAGATATCAAGAAACATTTAAAGGGGATGAAAACATCTAATGAGGCGGAATGGGGGTGTACTTACCCAAGATACCCAGCACTGAAATTATTCACTAAGATAAATTTTTTTTTTTTTTAAAGTAAAGACTTTAGAAGTTTCACATAAAAGGCAATGTATACTAGTTTTTAAAGAAATGAAAACGCCCAGCGAGATGACTTAGAATGAATACAACGCCGATATATATAACAGTGAAAAGAAAACTTAAATATTGTTTAAAGACTGCACTTCAAATTTCAAAGTAAATGTACATACCCAGAAACTTTTAATGGACTAGTATAATACACATACTCGATATAACAGTTAAATGACGAACTAAGAATAATTTATAAGTATGTAACTTTGGATTTTTTTAGTTAAATAGGGATTTCAGCTAATTTTTAGAGGGATAGAAAGGTATACTAAAGGGCGTACAACAAATTTTTAGAAGGAACTGAGGGAATTTTCTAGCTAAATAGGGATTTCCACTACTTTTTAAAGGGATATAAAGACATACTAAAGGGTATACAGTAAAATTTTAGAGGGGACTTTGAGAATTTTTTTTAGCTAAATAGGGATTTCTACTAACTTTTAAGGAATAGAAACACGTACTGAAGAGTATAGAGCGTAATCATTACTAACACCTAGTGCTAAAATGAGGAATTAGAGTAATATTTAGGGGATGGGACTTTAGATTTTTAAGTAAATGTTATGTTTAAAAACTTTTAAAGTAGCGTAAATACCTACTAAGATGACATATGCGATACACATAGCCAATACATAGTTATTAAATAGGGAAAAGCTAAGATGGCTTTTTAGAATAACACGTAAAATTTTTTCTAACTAAGCGCAATATATCAACACTTAAAGCGGACGAATACGAAGATTCAGACGGCATGTGTGATACACATCGCAGGCACATAATAGTTAAATGTTAATTTAAGTAAGTTTTTAAGGATAGAACTCTGAATTTTTTGGGTAAATGAGATGTTTAAGAACATTTAAAGAGTCAAAAACACCTAATAAGGCGGTATGAGATGATTTCATCATCATCAGATAACAGCGAAATGGGGATACTACAAATATTTTAAAGGGGAAACCTTAAAATTTCTAAGTAAATAACCTTTAAAGAGGCGAAAAATATATAGTGAAGTTGTGTAGATAATACAGATCATCGACATTCTAAAACAGACAAGACATGTCTATACAAGATAAAAAATGTTGTACTTTAATATAAACATACATTATTCTATGTAGCAATGTAATACATACCCCAAGATTTATATAAAGTAATCGCGAATCCATTATACCAATCCCATCAGAAATCAGCTAAAATAATAAAATTACCAAGCTGAATAATATATCTAGGTACTAAAACCCCAACAAACTACATTAAATTGATAAAAATCTTAACTAAATAAAATAATGAAGCTGTAACATACTATAAAAATACTAAGTTTAATAAAATAATAGAATAAAATCATATTAAAGCAAGTACTTACATGTTCAATCCGACTCAAAAATGCTGCATTAGGTGTAGGCCGATGAATAATGACAGATATAACATCTCCAGCTTTACCAACTTAAACCGACATATTCGCAGAGCAACTTGAAACGCGTCTTGACAGCACGAAATCCACAGCAGAAGTGATAAAATCGATACTTAAACGACACCCCCTACACGACAGGCCATTCATAATCACAAAGGGATTTTCTTTAATTATTTTACTAAAATCTATTATTTTTGAACATGTGATTCTAGTTTATACCATAGTTTAACAGTAATCATGATATGACCTTGATGTGACCTTGTCGTGTAGGGGGTGTCGTGTAGGGGGTGTCGTGTAGGGGGTGTCTTAGTAGGTATTTACGCTACTTTAAAAGTTTTTAAACATAACATTTACTTAAAAATCTAAAGTCCCATCCCCTAAATATTACTCTAATTCCTCATTTTAGCACTAGGTGTTAGTAATGATTACGCTCTATACTCTTCAGTACGTGTTTCTATTCCTTAAAAGTTAGTAGAAATCCCTATTTAGCTAAAAAAAATTCTCAAAGTCCCCTCTAAAATTTTACTGTATACCCTTTAGTATGTCTTTATATCCCTTTAAAAAGTAGTGGAAATCCCTATTTAGCTAGAAAATTCCCTCAGTTCCTTCTAAAAATTTGTTGTACGCCCTTTAGTATACCTTTCTATCCCTCTAAAAATTAGCTGAAATCCCTATTTAACTAAAAAAATCCAAAGTTACATACTTATAAATTATTCTTAGTTCGTCATTTAACTGTTATATCGAGTATGTGTATTATACTAGTCCATTAAAAGTTTCTGGGTATGTACATTTACTTTGAAATTTGAAGTGCAGTCTTTAAACAATATTTAAGTTTTCTTTTCACTGTTATATATATCGGCGTTGTATTCATTCTAAGTCATCTCGCTGGGCGTTTTCATTTCTTTAAAAACTAGTATACATTGCCTTTTATGTGAAACTTCTAAAGTCTTTACTTTAAAAAAAAAAAAAATTTATCTTAGTGAATAATTTCAGTGCTGGGTATCTTGGGTAAGTACACCCCCATTCCGCCTCATTAGATGTTTTCATCCCCTTTAAATGTTTCTTGATATCTCATTTAGTTCCAAAATCTAAAGTCCTATCTTTAAAAATTTTTCTAATATCCCCTTCCTAATGTTATATGCTGCTTATATGTATTATACATAAAACCCTCGGTAAGCGTCAGCACCCTCTAATATTTAGCAGATTCTTCACTTAATTGAAAAAGTTAAAGTCACATCTTTAAAAACTGCTCCGATATCACTTTTCCACCACTGTGATCGGAGACATGTGTATCGCACATAGTTCATTAAAAATTTTCCAAACACCTACATTTACTTAAAAATTTGAAGTTCGGTCTCTAAACAATACTAAAGTTTTCCTTTCGCTGTCCTATATTAGTTGTGTGTATTATGGATGTTACCTTATCTCATGTTTATATCTCTTTAAATGTCTCTAAATACTCCATTTACTTAAGAATCCCATGTCTTCTCCTAAAAATACTATCTTAGATCTGCATTCCACCGGTGGGTGTTGGTTATATGCATTATATATATATATATATATATATATATATATATACACACATAACCCCTTTCGCTATGCATTTCTGCCTTTGCAGTAGTTAGTATAAATCATGTTTAATTATAAATTCAAGTTCTACCCCTAAAACATCAAAACTTTAAAGTCCTATACTTGTAAACTTGGCCTAGTTCCTCATTTTATTGGCATGTATCGATCATTCACACGTTAAATAACCTCAAATACCTTATTTATCGAGAAAAATTTCAAAGTCTCATCTTTAAAAACTATCTTAGCATTTATTTCCATCGATTTGTGCTGAGCGCGTGTGTCATATGTATCACCATATTAGCCGTTTCTCCCTCCCTCAGAAAGCTATATGCGTTGAATTTCACTTAGAACTGGTATGCATACAAGAAATATATGTTATTCGTTGTAAAGAAATTAGCGTGTATTTTGCTATTTCAAACGTTAAAAATCAGAGGATAGACATTTTCGACTATATATCTCCTGAATACAGGCTCGCTTGTATTTCGGGCTAAGCAATTTCTTATTCAGTAATATAACACGTGCCAACGTCCACTACGTATTCTCCTAGTGCCGAGAATGTGTTAAACATCTCCCCTCCGTCCGCACAAAAGTGTTGGGCGGGGGCACTCATAGGTAAATCATTTTTATGAGAATTAGGCGTGGAGGGTTCTGACATGTACTTTTATTTTTAAAAATGACGGGATTTAGAGAAATATGACACACACTATGCGTATAAACTGATACACTAGCCCTTTTTTATAATACTTATTTTTAAAATAGGTATATTCTATGAGGTTTTTCTGGATTTTCAGACTAAAATGGATGTGGGATTCATAACATTACTATTTGACATGCTCCTGGTATACAGACATTCAATACTTAATCAATTAATTTAATTAACATCCTTTAATTAACTTGCGAGATTCATAACACTCAGGTATTTTGGACATAAGCATACTTTCACGATTATTTAAAATATTTATTTTTTAAATTTTGAAATCGAAGGCCGAAATGGTTGAGGAAACACACCCCTTAAACCCCCGAGATTCTCGAGATTCCCATACACCCGATTCACGCGATTCTGCTACTTTAAAACACCAATTCACGCGATTCTGCTACTTTAAAACACCAATTCACGCGATTCTGCTACTTTTAAAACGTGTTTTTCTTAGTTTTTACAAGTAAAAGTGTTTTTGAAAAAAATCGCAAAATGTCACATTTTTCAAAAAACGCATTTTTGGTAACACTTTTGCAAAAACGCACATTTTTTTAAAAAAAATGTAAAAGTGCGAAAACCTATGTTAATTCCCATAGAGAAAACGGCATTTTGAAAAAAAATCGCAAAATGTCACATTTTTCAAAAAACGCTTTTTTGGTAACACTTTTGCAAAAACGCACATTTTTTTTTACAAAAAATACACAAAAGTGTGAAAACCCATGTTATTTCCCATAGAGAATTCAAACAATCTAAAAAACCACAATTTATTTTAAAAACGTACATTTTTGTTGTTTTTTAACGTTTTTGAAACTTTTTGTGAAAAAACGCTAAAAGTGACACTTTCTTAAAATTCATGTTCGATCCTCTTGGCATACCCCTACACCCTACAAGATTCTCGTAGTTCACTTCGTAACCGCGATATAGGACAAGCACTCTTTTCTTAGAAGGCGGAGGGATATTCATTACTTAATTACTTTATTTAATTATCCTCATTAACACCCTTTAATTCATTTAGAAAAAAGAAAAAAAATACGAATATTTCGTACTTAATTAATTCATTTAGAAAAAGAAAAAAAAAATCGCAACAATCAGAAAAATCCCCAGTTTTAATTCTCCTTTCTGCCGCTAGGGGGCGCTGATGGTTTCATACCGCCTTCGTCGGTGTTGCCACCTCGAAAAAAGTTTCTTCCCTACAGGTGTTGCTATGGCAACCGAAACAGAAAAAAAATCCCAATTTTAATTCCACTTTTCGCCGCTAGGGGGCGCTGATGGTTTCATACCGCCACTGTCGCAGAACCCCAAGCGTTGCCACCCCGAAAATAGTTTCTCCTATACTTAGAAAAAAAATCTGAAGTTTAACCCCTGATAGTTCCACTTTTCACCGCTAGGGGACGCTGATGGCCCATACCGCCACCGACGGTGTTGCCACCCCGAAAAAAGTTTCTACCCTACTTAGAAAAAATCTCATTCCAAAAAAATTTATTTCCCCCTCAACCCCTCGTACAAGACTACGACATCGTTGCCACCCGACAAAAAAAGTTTCGAAAAATTTTTACCCCCACCTTTTTTCATTTACCCCCCTTTTACACCCCCGTCCAGGATTACGGAATTCACGATGGCGGCCCTACCGCATACCGCACATACCGCCGCTGCCGGTGAACGCCCCTTTCTTATCTACTATCGAAGAGAATAGAGAATCCTATGGAGCAATTTCTCAATAGCTATCACGTTTTCTCAGAAGTTAAATTACCTATTAATGGACCCTTTTCTTGTAAACAATTACACATGCATGAGAAGTCGGGCGAGCTTTCTGACTCCAAATATTTTTAATGAGCTTCAGTAACTCCTTACAGTTTACGTAATGTTGAAAAAAAAAGAGGGGAGGGACAGTTATAAGAGAGCATTTTAGAAATAATTTTGTAGTACATAAAAAAATATATATATTTTATGTATTTCAGGTTCAATGACTAGAGAATTTGGAAAAAAAATAATTCTCCACCACAACCTGTGCTGATTAAAATTGAATTCAGCTTGCTGCTTCGCTCTTCGTGTAATCGTCCTGCATTCAAGAATTGCTCGCCGGTTATGGCGGAGATCATAGGCGAAGTTGGCGAGAACGTATGTTCCTCCTTCCAGTGGAGCATCCCTGATTTTTTCTCGTTATCAGCAAATATGGGTGATTACTATCAAAGCCCAGATTTCGAGTGCGGGGACGCAACTTGGTGCCTATTAATGTATCCGAATGGCGAAGATTCTGCCGGATATGTAACCGTATTTCTGAAAAAACAAATCTCCGAATGTTCGAATCATGTTGTTTCTTACATATTAGGTATAAAAGATAAAAATGGAGAAAAGAACATATATACACTACTTGAACATGAATTCATTGGAAATGAAGAATGCTGGGGAGAGTATATTCTTCCGAGAACCGAGCTTCTGGAAGACAAAAACAGTTTAGCGCCGGAAAATATTGTGACAGTGTTCTGCACCCTTAGCATAGATCACATTATTGTCAAAGCAACCGAGCCGAAAAACACAGGAAAATGTGAGTAATATTCTAAAGTTTGCTTTGTGATATTGATTCAATTGTCCTTTTTACTTTCCCTGCAATACATGGTAATGTATAGGGAAAGTATTGGAATCATGTCGAAAATCGTAACTCGAGTTTTCGACGGATCTACACGTTTCGAGACCTCTAGAATACGAAAAACTATTTTTAGCGTGACGTCTGTGTGTGTGTGTCTGTCTGTCTGTCTGTGCAGATTTTGTATCCACTCTAACTATAAAACTAATTGACCGAATTTCATAAAATTTGGTAGGTAAGTCATTTGTGAGCGAATCTGGTGCTGATTAGTTTTGGGTACGATTCGGGATAAAAGAACCCAGCTTTTTTTGCGAAATGGCCCGCAAAAGCTTTTATCCACTCTAGCTGAAAATCTAATGGACCGAATTTCACAAAATTTGGTAGATAAATCGCTTGTGGGTCACCCTGGTGCTGATTAAATTTTGGTACGATTCGAAAAAAAATAACCTGCCTTTTTTTGCAAAATGCCCCTCGAAAATCGACAAAATCTAAAATAAAAAACTATGTATGCTGAAATATATCCATTAAATTCTTGTTTTATACGTAATTTTTAACGAAGAAAATAATAAGACCAACCCCATTATACTAGGAGTAGCCGTTCTCGAGATATTTTAGTTTTATCGTGCTTTTTCTACGCCACCTTTGAAAATAAGTCCTGTTACCAAACGAAAACGAAAATTGAATTAAAAGTGAATTAAATGTAATTAAAATAAACCGTGGATATAAGTCTGCAGGGAAAGTCATGTGCTGCCCACATCAGATTTTTACTTTTCTTAACATACATGGTATACGATCTATAAAATTTTATGAAATTATGTTTTTGAGTTATAGTGGATACATTCATTGCACAAAACAGACAGACACACACTCAGACGTCACGTTAAAAATCGTTACCTTATGAGTTGCCAAATAAGAAAACCAACTCTTTGAACTTAAAACGAAAAATAATAATAGTAGAGTAAATGGTGTACAATTTGAAACTGATAAATGAAAAGTTTTATTCGTGCTGATAATGATGCATATTAATTATAAATTGAAGTCAAAAGATTAGGTTTTTTGATCATGGTATGTATGATTTTCAAATGATCTTACTGTGACAATTATTATTATAAAGATTATTTCTATTGAAAATAATTTATATAAGAAATTCTATTGAGAATAATTTAGATAAGAAATTCTATTGAAAATAATTTTGATAAGAAATTTTATTGAGAATAATTTAGATAATGAGAACAATTTAGAAAAGATAAGGTTACTTTTAAAAATCGATACATAAAATGTGTTAGCAAATTGAAGTCTGTGAGTGTCGGGCATTTAGAAGCCTCCTAAAGCTGCTAAAAAATGATTATCTAAATACAGATTTTTTACGAATTGTTATTTCTTTCGAACTTTTATTCATTGCTGCAGAAACATAATTTTTACAGCCATATCTTTGAGGACCTAACAAACCAGGTGCCTCTAATCGTATCAACGTAAAATTTGACATGTCATGCTCTTTTATGGTACATTTTAGTTCTTTAAATTTTGAACCTTAGTGGAAACAGGCTCCCGGAAAGAGGGCACAATTTTATAAATAGCAATGCATGTTAAAGCTTGTTTTTTGTGGTTAGAGTTAAAAAAAGCTTGCCAGAGCTTAAGGGTGTCCTACCCTGTCCATCTTAACTAACGCCCTTGAGGAGATTTCACTTCAATCTGAAATCTGAAGCAGGAAAATGTAGGATTTTCCTTCACTATAAGAGATATGAATTTCTTCCCAGTTGCTTAATATATAGAGCCTCAATCGACTAGTTAGATGATGCGTTGTTTGTAACATTTTTATGTAACTCGTAATTTTTATTTATTCATTTACTAGAATATAACCCTGACTCCCGTGGCGTCCATTTTAAAAGAAATAAGTTATTTTTCATTTTATCTAAGCCTTTAGAAGAAAAAATAAAAATTAATTTTAATTAAAGATATAAATGTAATTAGCTATGAAGCACGCTTCGGTTTTTAACCCATATTGAAAAAATTAATATTGCAAGCATTGAAAAAATTAATATTTGTGTAAAAATTAATATTTGTAAAAATTTATATTGCAACTGTTATGTGTCTTCGAAAATCCAGCAGGCTCAGGCTATGGTCACTAAATAGCTGATTTAGCTTTCATGAAGCAGCAAATGCTGTTTCAAACGCATTAACAAAGAAAGGCCAGTACCATTTTTTATGAATTGAAGTAAAATAAACTGCTGCATGATAATGAAACCGGTCAACTCCGTTTTTGTATTTATTGTAGGATGTTATGTAAGTACACATTGGTATCTTTATCACGTGATATGTACCTATCAGACAGATGTTAGGCACCTGCGTTAGTTGTAGAGTAGCAATGTTTGGAATGTAACAGTGAAAGAAATGAGTATCTTCATTACTAACTGATGGGGTTTATAGTGGATTGTACCATTGTCCTATTTTTAGGACAGTCGCAAATGCAAGGAAATTGATTCTCTAGATAATTTTTTTTTGACAATCCTTTTTCACTGGTATAAAAGTATGGAATATTACCTTAATAAATTTATAAGTATTTTTTTTTAGCTCAAAACATTAAAAAAACTTGTGTGTTGAAAATGTAAAGAAAAAAAATCTGAAAAACTCGCCATTTTAAAAAATTAATAAAAAATATCCAACATTAATTTCAACTTGCGACAAAGGCAAATATAATGATTCTTAATATTGTTTTTAAATTGAATTAAAATATGCAAAATGATTTATATAAAGACCACTGAGGTGTGCTGTCCTATTTTAAGGACGATGAGGAAATATGGGTATGAACACTGCATTCAAGCAGTAGTGAACGCGGAAAGTCAGTGGGTGGTCGGAAAATGTAGTGTTCACATGGAGGGTTATGAAAATGCTGATGGTCTGGGTTAGTATTTAAATTGAAATGATTATCCGTGACTGAAACACGTTTGGCAACAATTTGTAGCAGCGTATTACCCAGAGATAGATAAACAGACGGATAAATCAAGGTGTTTATATTATTTCTTTATTTTGCAAGAAAATTTTTGAAAAATCTGTTTCGTTGGTCCAAATGAACATGATTATGGCCTGTTATTTAGTATAGTTTGAATTTCATCGATTATTAGTACTTTATTAGTTTTCAAACATATATAACTGAAGCAATATATAAATTTTATTATGCACGCTTTCTTTCATGAAATATATTTTGCGGGAAAATGTACCCTACATATCCCATTTGGAAAACATAAATTGTAAGGCACAAATAATTATTATGTTTCACCCTCTAAGACATAGATAAGACAGAAATAATTTATGATATAATTTCTAATGGCTTTGCCTTTTACTTCACAATTTTTATGTCGATATGTTTAATTTTTCAACGCTACAAATTAGTGAGGAGTGATTTAAGTTGTATCATAAAATATAACATAAAATGTGTGAGATGATGACTTTGTTCCACTTTTTAATTTGGTTTCTCAGTACCCTAATTAGAGCAGAATGTAGCTTACGGATTACGGAACCATAGTCCTGTGGAAAATTGAAATATTTTTTTTATTATTTTACAGGTATCGGAGAAGACACCAAGGAAAAAGAAAGACCGGAGGAAGAAGATAGCAAAGACAATCAAATAAAGGATTTTCGGAACCCCGGAGGTACAATGCAATACATTTGATCAAATACAGATTCACATCTATTTATCTATCATATACGAGGGTCACATTTAAATTTTTGAGCTACGGCTAAGTGTGGTACAAGTTAAACTTACCAACTCTTAGTGGTACTCCCCTCCAACATCATTGCACTTTTGTAGGCGAATTTTCCAAAGATTAAATGTTTCAAGAAATCCATTTCTTGCAATCGATGATAAATATACTTTTATAGCCTCATCAATCTCATTCATCTTCAGAATGAAAACGACGCCCACATAAATTTTTTTTAGATTAAAAAATAGCCAAAAGTCACACATAGCAAGATCAGGAGAAACGGGTGGATGTTCTATCACTTTGATGTTTTTTCAAGAAATTCGACTGTCATTCTTGTTGAATGAGAAGATGCATTGAAGCATGAGTTCCCTAACATTCACTTCCTGAAGAATTTCTGGAAGACACTTAGTGGTGTACCAGTTAGCTATAACTGTCTTCTGTCCCTTTTACTTTATGGCTTTGACCCATCGAGAAGAAATAGATAGAGGCGGCATGACGTCACAACGTTGTCTGCAAGATCAGAAGGGAAGCAATCACGTAACTGGTATCCACTTCTCTCTTTGCTTACAGTGAAGCTGGTATTATAAATGCTCATTTCTGTTAGAAAAAACTTTTGTGTAGTTGTATTACTAATAGATGGTTTGTAGATGAGTTCCTTACACAAATAAAAATTGTACTAATTTGCTGTGCGAATGTATTAACCAATATATAAAAGTGAAATTGAATCATCTAGGAAAGTGTTTAAATGTGATATTCATGAAATTAAAATTCGAAACAAAAATGAAAAATCTGATGTGGGTAGCATATGACTTTCCCTGCAGACTCAAACTCATTTTTTCTTTATTTCTTTAAGAACTCATTAAATTGAGTTTAATTGCACAAAATGACACTGAATTTGCATTTTTAATTCAATTTCTGCTTTTATTTGGTAATTGGACATTATTCCAAAGGCAGCATAAACAAATGCGAAAAATCTCAAATGTCTTGAGAATGGTTAGTCATAGAGTAATAGAGTTGTTCTTATTCTTTTCCTCTTCAAAAATTACGTATAAAATAAGCATTTAATTGATACATTTGAACATTCTTAGTCTTTTTTTAGATACTGGTGATTTTTGCGGGCCATTTCGTAAAAAAAGGCAGGTTGTTCTTTTCCGAATCGTACCAAAATCTAATCGGCACCAGAATATCCCACATGTGATTTATCTACCAAATTTTGTTGAAATTTGGTCAATTTGTATTTCAGCTAGAGTGAATAAATGAAACTTTTGTGGGCCATTTCGTGAAAGAAGGCGAGTTCCTTTTTTCCGAATTGTACCAAAATCTAATCAGCATCAGGGTCCCACCCAAGGGTCTTACCTACCAAATTTTATGAAATTCGGTCTATTAGTTTTTGAGTTAGAGTAGATACATTGCACAGACAGACATAGACACACACAGACGTCACGCTGAAAATAGTGTTTTCGTATTCTAGAGGTCTCGAAACGTGTAGATCCGTCGAAAACTCGATTTGCGATTTTCGACATGATTCCAATACTTTTCCTATACATTACCATGTATTGCAGGGAAACTAAAAATAAATTTTATTTAAGGAGCAGTAGTTTTTCTTGATTTGTTGTCGTTGATTGTAAAAATAAATATACTTTGTTGTATTTTGATTTCACACATGAAAAAGTAATTATTGTGTTGATTTCACAGATTAAAAGTAATTACTAAATCCGAACTGAATTTTTCTTCAATCTTATAAAATATCTGAGCTGAAAGCTTAAGATTTACCTTTTTTCAAAAAACCTTTGTTTTTAACACGTCAAAAATATCCTTTAATTATTCCCATGTTTGTTTTTAATATTATGTTTATGAAAAAATAAACTCTAGTTTTATTATCTTACACTAGGAACGAATTAACGCGTAAAGAAAATAACTACATCGATTTATAGATTATTGAATTAGCAAACCTGGAAATACAAGGCAGGATTTGTTAAAAAAATTATTTATTTTTAGGCAAAAGACTATGAAATTTACCCCCCCCCCCTACCTTCTTTCATAATATTACTTTCCTTATATACATAATGTATAAGGAAAGTATTGTGACGGGGTCGAAAATTCGAATTCGAGTTTTCGACGGGAGAGCACGTTTCAAGCATCCCTGATCACGAATCAAACATTTTTGAAGTGATGTCTGTCTGTGTGTGTGTGTGTGTGTGTGTGTGTGTGTGTGTGTGTGTGAAAGTATGTGTGTGTGTGTGTCAGTGGGTCTGTGGAGACGATAACTGATGAACGAATGGACCGATTTGAACCAAATTTGGTACAAAAATCACAATCCGTAAACACTGGAAGCCTATTGTTTTTATACGCAATCGAATGTTCAGAACCCCCCTAAATTTTCGAATGAAATTTTGAAAAAATCGTCAAAAAATCAAAACCACTAATAAAGTTAAGCAAATAAACATTTCTTATGTAATTTGTCATTAGAAAACGATTGACATAAATTTTAGAACGCTAACACGAACCGTTTTCGAGATATTGTACATTTAAAAAAAAATATCAAAAAGTCATATAAAATAAAAAAAAATATTTCCTATTGATAAACATGTTCACTTTTCATATGTAATACCATGCGATAAATTGGGTGACATCATTCTCGTGCATCTAGCTCGTTCCATTCATGAAAAAAGATACTCTGAGGAATACTTTTGTATTTGAACGCCAATAGTCATTTATCTGCTGTAAGAATAACTTATTTCTTAGTGCATACCGCTTGGCGAGAGTTTGGCGGAATGTCGCCAACGTGGCGACTTTTTGAAATGTTGCCAAATTAACGAAAATCTCGCCAAATGGATAAAAATGACGCTAAATCAATGAAAATGACGACTAATTGTCGAAAATCCAATGTCTTGGAAAGACTATTAGTATCTACTATAAGAAAAACCTATTTTTTTACTGTAAAAGTAGTAAATTCACTACATTATATAAGGAAAGTCATGTGTTGCCCACATCAGATTTTTTTTTTATGTTATGCAGCTATGAGCAAAAAATAAGAAAAAACTTACAAATGCGTTTTTTTAGTAAATATATTTAGTGTTATTAATAACAGATTACTTTTCAGTATTTAGAAAAAAAAATTGAATAGGGATTTCTGCTCAATTTTTGGAAGTCCCCTACGGATAGGTTCTGTGACCATGAACTTGGTGATTGTGAGCCTGAGCTAAAAACGCTGGCTTGGTGATAGAACTGAATGTGTCCCTTTCCATAGAGGTTTACAAAATTATGGCATATATAAAGTTTTCTTGCTACCACTGCAGATATTGTCTATCCCATTGTCTCATAAGAAGTGCAAAATTGGTTCTATCTCCAATGCAATGAGTGTTTTCCAAATTCAAGCTTGCATTTTCTTTTATTGCACATCAATGCAGAGCTCAAAAGAACTTAATGCAACGAATTTCATCTCGACTCGAACTCTTAGAAATTGATGAGAGTTGAAAGCAAAATGCAAGGATCCTCATCAAAGGTTACTTTTGTAAGATAATTACTTGCAATTTTTAAGCAGATGAACATTTAATACCATGTAAATAACTACATATTCAAAAAATGGGCAACAGTCTTTTTAGGTAATATAGTACATTTTTGTAGATAAGTAAATTAATTTTATATTTTTTCTATCGCAAACAAAAATACTATACATAAGTTACTACACCTATAAGGAAAAACTTAAACTAGTACAAAGTAGTAAACAATTGTGTGCTTTAATGAAAATGTACTACATCTTAATAAATATATGTAGATATTTATAGATTTCAATAAATTAAACTATTTCTTCTTCGTGGATAGTAAATATATCATTGTGGTATCTAAAATGTGTTGAGTTTAATTAAAAAATGAGTCGGTGTTTCAATGAGTAAAATGTGCCCCATACACTAATAAGCTGATGTACAAAATTTCAGCATTTTATCATAAAAAGTCCCAGAGATATGAAAAAGACAAAAATGGTGACTTAAACCACATTTCGATGCATCGACATGGGTTCTCAGAGGGGGAAAATCATGTCGGCAGACCGCGTTTCAGGGGTCATACACAAATTACGAAAGAAAACTCTGATTACATAAATAAATAATAATTTTGCTATTTATTGCTACAAAAGTATCTACACTGCGTAGAAATAATAACTTTACACAAAGATTCCAAAGTTCGTTCAAAATGTTTTCCATCCATGCCAAATATCCATTAAAGATAAAAGGCAAATATTATTTGCCTATGATGCATTTCTGCGTTGCGTCATTTGTACTCTTGCTGTAAACATTTACATTTTAATTTGTGACTAATCCCTCACCAACTTTGTTCCTCACCAACATATCTCTGGAACTTTTAATGATAAAATGCTGAAATTTTGTACATCACCTTATGGCGCACATTTTACTCATTGGAAATGTTTTTGTACGGGGGCCTTATAAAAATTTAAATTTTGTATTTCTTCAAATTTAATCCCCTGAAAATTTTATCATTTTCATAAAATTCTGTACCTTGTTTAACGCAACTTTGTAATTTATTATATATGTCTAAGATCAATATTTATGGAATAAAAGCCGAGGTCAATGTTTTGGGACACCCTTATATATATATATATATATATATATATATATATATATAATAATCCAAGAAAAAGAAGAATTAAAGGAAAATGGGATAACCAAATGCTTTGCATTTAATGGTTGGGGAGGAAAATTTGTGGATATGCATAGGAATTCTATTTGAATTTGATTACTGGCTTTTATATGATATATATATATATATCATTCCTCACCTTTGAAATTTGTTGATTGTCTTTGTCTTTATGACCTGCATTACGCTTTATAATTTCCTCTTTATGGTTGAATTTCTTTTATTTCTTTGTATTTTGTAGAAAATTTTGGGATAGTATATTATGAGTTACTACTTACATTCTAACATTGGATTTACACTTTTATATATATATATATATATATATACGAGATATATCTGTTGTATCATTGGAATTTCAAATTATTATTATTATTATTATATATATATAGTTAAAAGCTATTGTTTAAGCAGATTTTTAACATGTTTAATTATTAAATAAGTTTCAATTTTCCTACTTTTTATTTCTTTATATTGTAGGTGTTGATAAATTCTTTGAGGATTTCGGTGGCCTATTTCTCAGCAAAGAATGCAGCGATGTGATCTTCAAAACGAAAGAGCGCGAGTTTCCGGCTCACAAACTGATACTTGGTGCTCGGTCTCCGGTGTTCCGATCCATGTTCAGCCACGACGTTGTGGAGACAAACACTGGTGTCGTGGAAATTCCGGACTGTGATCCAGGCGTATTTGAAGCCTTCCTTTTCTATTTGTATTCAATTAAAATGAAAAAGGAAATGAGTGCAAGCACTGCAATTGGTCTGTTCACTGTGGCAGACAAATACGACGTGCCAGATCTGAAAGCAGTGTGTGTTGAAATTATGATAAAAGAAATATCTATAGAAGCATTTTGTGACATAGTTACAGTAGCCCTGCTCCACAACGAGTCAAAGTTAGTAGAAATATGCACAGAGTATTTCACGAAAAATATGAAAGGAATCATTGAAACAGTTCAGTGGCAGTTATTCATAAAAGAAAATCCAATCTCGGCAAACGAGCTTTACATAAAAGCTTTAAATTGTTACACCCTAATTGCTGAATGACATTCTTATTTAAATTGAACTGTGACGGTTTCAAATGTTTATGGAACTTCTGCGAGCATTTATTTTTCAAATGCTTATTTGTGTGTGAAAATAAAAATAATAATTTACTGAATTTTGTTTTTAGTTTTTCGTAACTCCTAAAGATCATATTCACAATCTAGAGGTATATATAAGCTTTTGGAAAATTAGGATTCACCATATTTGTAGTGAAGATATCACAGTGATATACATTCATACTTCATCAAACTTCTGATTACCAAATTTGTTTTAAATTAAAGCAGAAAAATGGTGCGCATTCTACAATTCTGCTAATTTGGAAATTTGCAGTGTGTAAAACAATATTTCATAACCGATAACTGTATGCTGCCTTATTTTCAACGTTTTCAGACATTTTAATCTAAAAATCAATTATTAATAAAGGATATTTTCAGTAGCTAACAGACAATGTTGGTATTAGAAGTGTTACTACAGTTATACAAATGAATCAAAAACTGCTCTAAAAGATTGAATTTTAAAATATAAATATATTTTCTGCGTTAAGGCAGAGTGGGGTACAATGGAGCTCTTTTATACATTTTGACGTTTTTTTAAACGATGAACAAAATTCTCACTTTAAATAAATAGTATATTACATATTGTCTATATATTCAGGTGTATGATATGCTTACTTAAAAACAATAATTGCAGTTATGTATTGTTGTAGAATTTTTTAAATGACAAGTGACAAAGTGGACCATTGTACCCTGGGGTTGTGGTACAACGGTGCACACCATGTGGCACTATGGACCATGGCTAAATTTTCTAAGGAATATGAAGATGATTCATCACCTACATTAAAAACAATTTATTTAGTACGTAAACACAACAAATATATTTCACTAAGTTATTGCATTACAAATTTTAATGGGCTTATATTAAAATTTCACTTTTGCAACTGTTGCTTTTTAAAATTTAAATATTTAATAAATATAAATATTCAATAGTTATTCAGTAAATATTAGAAGAAAATAATAGTGGGCAAAATCGGGGAATGGGGGGAATGACATATATTCAATATTTTAGTATAGCATTTGGTATGTTTATTATTTCAATCGGTAAACGTTAGAAGCCCATTGCCTTTTGGAGTAAACGAATCAAAGAAAGGATTTTATTTTTTCGATCATGTTCTTCGAAAATCAAACTTCGAAAAAAGTAACTTTTAACTCGAATGTCATCATTTATAAAAGACTGTTATGCACAGTACTTGGGATATTTTATAGTTTTGATCTAAAATGGAACAATTCAGAAAAAAATAAAAATAAATTCACTATTATCGATTGAGTGAATGCTTTATAAGCAAACAGTTTAAATCCGAAATGAATCGGCATCATTATTTAAAAATTATAACGATCTGTTTCCGAGATATTAAAACTTTTATTTATTCTTTTACATGGAGTGCTATATCTTTCGAACAAATTGAATAAATCGAATAAAATGTGGTGTGCTTATTTCAATCGTTGAACATCACTCAGCAACCTATTAATTTTCGGAGAAAATGAACCAAGCAAAAGGACCTCCATTTTTTTTTTTACATTTATTTCAAAAAAATCTAATAATCATTATAAAAAAAAAACACAACATATAAAAATATTACGAAAATAAGTATTTAATGAGATTTTTATTTAAATACGAATACTATCATTTATAAGACGATAATAATATAAGACATAAGATGCCCCAATCCAGATATGTTTTTTTTTTTTCGTATATTCATTGGGAAAAATAAAATAAATTCACTATTGTGTCACTATTGTTTTGTTCATATATACTTTTAACCCAAAATGAATGAACGCAATCTATTATTATTTGGAAATTATCAAGAACCATTCACGAGATATCAAATATTTATTTTTTATGTATTTAACTCTATATCTCTGGAACTAAAGCAACTACAAAACATCATGTAAGATTTCATCAATTAATAAATGTCTGGAACCAAATGATTGGAGGGGAGCTTCAACTAAAGAAATACCTTCGATGTTTCGAACACTTATGTTTAATCGAGAAAACTAAGTCTATAAAAACATAATTGCGTTTCAATTTCCTGCAAAAATTATCATTTTATGCGTATTATTTTAATTGAAATACTGATTATATAACTCTCGGAAAGATAACATATGCCTTCTTAAGATATTGCATATTTTTAATCTAAAATGGAGAAAATCTTGTGTAGTGGTTATCACGTAATCAGGAATTTATTTATTTGAAGAAGACTGCAAGCTCGACGTAGTCCCAGTTACAGCGTGCAGGAATAAAAATACATTAAAAAAATACAGATTAAAATACATTAAAAAGTTAAAATGCATTAAAAAAGAAAAGCTAACCCTCAACAACAAATGATCATCATAAACATATTCACATGAATAAATACTATAAAATACAAGATGTTTACAACAAATGCTTTTTAAAATCCATCTCCGATGAATAAAAAATATCCAGATTATCAGGGAAATTGTTGTATAATTTAGAAAAACTAGTAATTGCACAATTACATCCAATATTGAATTGAAATCCTTTACAGCAAATAAGTTAATGCTTCTGGTTGTGTACTGAGGAACACGAAACCTAATCCCACCCAAAACAGGGGAACAGTCAACTCGGCCACCAAACAGATTCCTGAAGAATGAAAACAGAATGTAATCCCTTCTGCTCTGTGTAAGCTTTTTAAACCAAACAAATCACGTAGAAAAGTAGCGGATAAGGCGTAACAACGAATGTGAGTTTTCCTATAATAAAGATATCTTAAGAAATTATTTTGAATGATCTCGATCCTATTTGAGTGAACAGTATGAAAAGGCCTCCAAACCACAGCCGCATATTCAAGCCCAGACCTGACCAAGGCATTGAAAAGCACAATAATGGTATCCTCATTTGTAAAATCCTGAGTAATTCTCTTAATGTAACTCAGTTTTCTATAGGATTTAGAACAGATATTAGAAATATGAGAAGAAAAGGAAAAATCGGACGTATAAATAACTCCAAAATCAGTAATAGAGAACTTTCTAGCCAAAACAGTTGCCAATACCATAAGAAAAAAATCTGATGTGGGCAACACATGACTTTCCTTATATAATGTAATGAATTTACTACTTTTACAGTAAAAAAATAGGTTTTTCTTATAGTAGATACTAATATTCTTTCCAAAACATTGAATTTTCGACAATTAGTCGTCATTTTCATTGATTTAGCATCATTTTTATCCATTTGGCGAGATTTTCATTAATTTGGCAACATTTCAAAAAAGTCGCCAAGTTGGCGACATTCCGCCAAATTCGTCGCCAAAATCTCGCCAAGCGTTATGCACTAAGAAAAAAGTTATTCTTACAGCAGATAAATGACTATTGGCGTTCAAATACAAAAGTATTATTCAAAGTATATTTTTTCATGAATGGAACGAGCTAGATCCACGAGAATGATGTCACTCAATTTATCGCATGATATTACATATGAAAAGTGAACATGTTTCTCAATAGGAATTTTTTTTTTTTTATGTGACTTTTTCATATTTTTTTTGAAAAATGTACAATATCTCGAGAACGGTTCATGTTAGCGTTCAAAAATTTATACCAATCGTTTTCTAATGAAAAATTACATAAGAAATGTCTATTTGCGTAACTTTATTAGCGGTTTTGATTTTTTGACGATTTTTTCAATATTTTATTCGAAAATTTAGGGGGGTTCTGAACATTCGATTGCGTATAAAAACAATAGGCTTCCAGTGTTTATGGATTGTGATTTTTGTACCAAATTTGGATCGAATCGGTCCATTCGTTCGTCAGTTATCGTCTCCACAGACTCACTGACACACACACACACGCACACACACACACATACTTTCACACACACACACACATACACACACACAGACATCACTTCAAAAATGTTTGATTCGTGATCAGGGATGCTTGAAACGTGCTCTCCCGTCGAAAACTCGAATTCGAATTTTCGACCCCGTCACAATACTTTCCTTATACATTATGTATATAAGGAAAGTAATAAACTAAGCACTTTTCTACGAGTATAAGATAACACTACAATTACTAATATTGAGATGAAGACGGTTATTGCTACACCAATTGGAAAAGACATGCAAATCAGATTGAATGTTATTACATGAAACAGCATCAAAAATAGGACATAAAATTTTCAAATCGTCAGTATAAAAAAGGCAATTTTTGAAATAATCAGCAAGATCATTAATAAAAATAATAAATAACAAGGGAACAAGAACAAAGCTCTGGGGCAAACCAGAAGTAGCCGAAAAGCCCCTATTCAAGCAGGAACCAATATTTACACGTGAAAACCTAGAAGTTAAATAGGACTTTAAAAGCATAACCAAATTAGGAGAAAACCCAATACTCTTCAATTTATGAATCAAAATACCGTGATCAACCGAATGAAAAACTTTCGCAAAATCAGTGTAAACATCCAACTGACCCCTAGAATTAATGGCATCAATCACAAACGAATTAAAGCAAAGAAAATTAGCAACAGTAGACCTACCTCTCATGAAACCATGCTGATTGATAGAAATAAAAGACCGAACTTGACAGTAGATGTTGTTACTAATTAGCCCGTGGTGAAGGAGCGCCTATGCACCACGTCCACTAGACCCCTGGTCCCATGGCGAAGGGGAGAAATTTGCAGCTTTACTTTTTTATTGACGCTCCTCATGGGCGGAAGTCTGACTGTGCCTCAACAACACAACATCCATGTCCGCTGGCGGGATTCGAACCCACAACCGGGCAATCCAGCGATCAGACGGAAACGCGTGCCCCTGACCGCACGACCACCGGATCGGCTGACTGTAGAAGTACCTATGCAAAACAAACTCAAAAACCTTAGCAAATAGAGAAATAATGGAGATGGGCCTGTAGTTATTAATACGATATTTGTCACCCTTTTTTAAAGTAGGAACAATTCCAGATCTATTCCATTCATCTGGAAATACATTACAACTGGACAGGTTAAAATAATGAGTAAGGGATACACAAGATATGTAGAACACGATTTTATAATATAAGTCGGTACACCACCAAATCCCAACGAGCCAGAACACTATAGTCTATTAATACCATCTGTAACATCTATCAAAGTTACATGATTAACACTCACAGCATCAGAAATATCACTCATGTGATGATTAGCCTGAAACGAATCAGCATCAAAAGGCGTACTGACAATAAAATTAGTACAAAAAAAACTCAGCAAAAGCATTAGCAATAGTTTTGTCAGTGGAATGCATAGCATAATTTAAATTCATTATATTGCACGAAATCTTATCTTTAAATTTACTATAAGACCAAAAACGCTAAGGATTGCTTTTAAGAGAGGATTCAACAAATCAAACATATGATTTATAATCACGATTGATATCTGTCTTAATCTTAGCTCTAAGTAATTTATAATGTATAAGGTCATAAGTCAGACCGTGCTGTTTATACTTTTTACGAAACTTGTCCCTCAGTTTGATATTTCGTATAGTGCCAAGACTAAACCAGGGTGAGTAGTTACTGCTTCTAGAAAAAGCTCTAGAAATACAGACATCGAAAATTTGAAAAAGATGGAGTTAAAAAACACTAACCACAGAAAGAAATTCCAATTAACATTACTCAACTTTTTGTACAAGAGTTCAAAAGCAGAAATTTTGAAATCATATCCCACACAGTCAGAAAGAGGCCTCCTAGTAACCTTGGCTCTTGGAGTCTTCGTATTTATAAGAGTTATAATGTTAGAGGGATGGTGAACATCTTCAGGAAATAAAATATCATCAGTGCCTGTTCGTTTAATACTTAAAATACATTCATTATATCTTGAAATAACCAGATCTAAAGACCTGTCATTATTCAAAACGTTATTCAGTTGATTCAGCTCATACAGGTTTAAAAAATACAGAAGTAACATTTCAGTATTAGTGTAATTATCTTCTTTTGACATGACATAAGGCCAGATAATAATACCAGGTAGGTTAAAATCACCCATGACAACAGTGTCATGATTAAGAAAACAAAAATTAACTTCAAACAGATTGAAAAAATTGTCATACATAATAAAATTGGAAGCAGGTTTAATATATACCACACAGAGAAACAAATATTTACCAAAAGCTAGATCAATTTTTATCCAAACCGATTCCCCCTGATCTTCACCCATGGATAACTCATTGAACCACGTAGATCTCGATTATCCATATTTGTCCTATCTTTACGTATAATTGTGTATTGGCCATCAAAAACTTCCGCGCTTTTTATGCTTTCACAGAGCCAAGTCTCAGTAAAACAAATTAATCATTGTTTTGGGCCACCGCAGATAAGAATAGTTTGTTTTGTCCGAAGATCCCTAATATTCTAGTAATAAATTTTCATGTCACGATTTAAAACATATCCATCCTTGACCGCTGACTTATCATGTAGTCACTTCTGGGCATTATCCTCAAGGCCATTTATTTCATCTTCTTGAAAAACTAGCTTATCATTATGTTTGCCAAAAAATTTTGGTTATAAAACATCCTTCGGGCCAAACATCACCCTTTAACAACTTTGCCATGTGCTGTTCCTGGACCTCAATATGAAAAGAAGAGTACGTGTTAAACTTAGTGACAAGTCGGGTACATATGAAATTATCAATAAGGCAGTTCTTTAAAAGAGATTCTATATCAGCAGCTATCGTATCTGGACTCAATCTTGAGAGAAATACTGCTCCCATTCTGGGGCGTTTCTGAGCAGCCACTAATTTTGAAACTTTACATGAACCATTTACAATAGTCTTCGATTTCAGCTTAGCACTATATTCCTTAGAGTAGTCCTTGTCGATCTTTAGAAAACCAGATCCCACAGTATTCAAAATCATATCACTGTTTGTTTGCATTTGAGCACTACTAGCTCGATTCTGAAAATTTTGCAAATTTGGCCACTGTTCCGTATCTCTGTTGCTCTGTTCAATATCACCATTGACATTTTTCCTCAAGCATTCCTTGAGACTATTTCATTGAATTGATTCAAAACGTTGATTAATGATATTCAAATCGATCCCTCAGTATTTCAGATCAACGCCGTGCTCACTTGCCTATGACCTTATGAAACCATTTTTAGCATTACTATCAGAGTATACTTTCTCTTCAATGCTGACCGTTCTTCTAAGCAGGCCAGTATGATTATCTTGCACTTTTCTATTCAGAAATTCCACCAAAGCTACAATTCTCTCCGAAAAGTCCAAGTTGTTATCAGAACTACTCTTACGCTCTCTAGGTTTATCCCTATCATCCAAGGCTTGTTCAAAAATCTTCTGCGCATTTTCTCTATTGAGATCAAAACCGGCCCTATCCTGTTTAGAGGCCAATTTTCTATCACAGACAGAAATAAATAACTCATTTAAGTTGTTGATACACTCCGAAAATGCTCTGCTTGACACAGATCCAACTTCTTCTGAAGTCAAAACACCAAAATCCGCCATTACAGAACTAAGAACAAATTCAATGAATTCTTCTTAACTACTCGCTAATATCTAAAAGCCGAATCAATTCAAAGTATTAAAATACTTTAAAAACACAATATCCAGAATAAAAAAACACTTTAAAATTTAAAACTATAAAAATTTGAAGCCACAGCACAAACACAATAAAAGAATAAAAGACCTATATTAATTTTCAGCGAGATATAGTAATAACGTTCCTTTATTACTGTTTTTCTGCTAATTTAAAATTTGTGAATCTACAAGAAAGATCCGGTTTTGGTGACATCATTTTTTTTTTGTTACGAAACTATAAATTGAGATTAGAAGAGTGCTTGTATTACATCTCGCCTTGGGCGTCAAAAGTATCTAGTCACGGGTTTAAGCCTTATCATTTATAACATAAATATCTTGATTTATCTGTCTGTTTATCTATCTATCTGAGTAACGCTTGGCGAAATTTTGTTGTCAAAATTGCGGGGTAGGGGAAAATTGGCGGCAAAGGGCTCTTATTCACTGGTGATTCCTACGACTTCGGTACGCTAAAATAACTATTCAGCGTCATTGCAAAATGTGACTCCGACATTATATCCAGTAGTGTCCCGAGATTTTCTGAGACCCCGAGCGAACTTTCATAAAAAGGTCTCATCCGAACAATAAATATAGTAGAATGTCACACATCCAAAAATTGGTTATCCCAAAAACCGAATATCCGACAATTTAATTATGCTGTTTTGATAAGTTCAAATAATAATAATAATATACGGATTCATTAAAAAACACATACGTTCGTCTTTTCTCTTTAGGTTCTGGAATAGAAGGACCCCAAGTCAACGATATTTTGAAAGTCTTTGTATGGTATAAAAAATACTGGGTTCGAAACTACCTTGTCTCAATGGATAATCCGGCCTGGTTATATAACAAAACGCATCATGGAAATTATAATATCATGGTCTCAATATGCTTAACTACAATTCGATAAACAGGTTGTAGCCAAAACGTTGTAAAAACACTACAAACTAGTGCCTCATAATAATAAAATGCACAATTATATAAGATAACAAGAAACGTTGGATTAGGTATAATGTATAATAATGCACTAATGAGTTTTTTAAAAATGCAAAGTAAGTCCAATAAAAATTAATATACAAATTTTTGAGGATCTCTGCAAACATGAGGTCCCAAACGGTCACTTGGTCTACTTGACCCTCCGGACGCCCCTGATTATATCAACAGTTTATTACAATAAATTTCAGAAGAGGCATTAATCGGGGAGAAAATGCTCTATACACTTTATTTTTGACGGAACAATTATGCATTTATATTCTCTTTTGCATACTTATTTAGTAGATTCATACGAATTATCGTCAAAATCGGCTGTGACATCTTTAGAGCCTACACCGAGGCGGCAAATTAGGCTCTATGGGGAACCTTCAGTCACAAAATACAGAATCGTCAAGAGAATAAAACTAATAAAAATTTTTACTATTTCAGTGTGTGTTAGTAGCTTCTAACCCTATTCAATCTGCAAGTACTGAAACCCGAATGACTGAAGGTATGAAATAGAGAATGGCACAAAATAATGATGGAAAACGTAAAAGGGACAAATTAGTGGTAGTTTCTAATAATTAGCTTGAAATAAAATTTAAGAAAGGCGTCAGAAAAATTAATTATTTGATCCTTTAAACTTTTTAGGCCTTCTCCAAACATTGTTCGATATTTCACGATAGTTAATACTTTTATTTGATATTTTTGATAAATTCGTTAGAAAAACGTGCAGTGTCTTGAGAACGGGTTCATGCTATCTTTCTAAACTTTATTTCATTTGTTTTATAAGGAAATGTTATGTAAGAAATTATAATTTACGTAATATTATTAAAGGTTTTGATTTTTACTTTCCTTATATACATAATGCATAAGGAAAGTATTGTAACGGGGTCGAAAATTCGAATTCGAGTTTTCGACGGGAGATCACTTTTCAAGCATCCCTGATCACGAATCAAACATTTTTGAGGTGATGTTTGTGTTTGTGTGTGTGTGTGTGTGTGAAAGTATCTGTGTGTGTGTGTGTGTCAGTGAGACTGTGGAGACGATATCTCATGAACGACTGGAGCGATTCGAATGAAATTTGGTACAGAAATCACAATCCGTGAATACTGGAAGTCTATTGCTTTAAAACACAATCGAATGTTCAGAACCCCCCTAAATTTTCGAGTGAAATTTTGAAAAAAATCATCAAAAAATCAAAACATTTAATAAAGTTACGCAAATAGACATTCCTTATGTAATTTTTCCTTAGAAAACAATTGACATAAACTTTATAACGCTAGCATGACCCGTTCTCGAGATATTGTACATTTTTCAAATAAATTTATCAAAAAAATCCCATAAATTAAAAAAAAATATATTAACTGTTGAGAAACATGTTCACTTTTCATATGTAATACCATGCGATAAATTTGGTGACGTCATTCTCGTGGATCTAGCTCGTTCCATTCATGAGAAAAGATACTTTGAGAAATACTTTTGTATTTGAACGCTAATAGTCATTTATCTGCTATAAGAATAACTTATTTCTCAGTCCATAACGCTTGGCGAGAATTTGGCGATGAATTTGGCAGAATGTCGCCAACTTTGCGACTTTTTAAATGTTGCCAAATTAACGAAAATCTCTCCAAATGGATAAAAATGACGCTACATCTATGAAAATGGCGACTAATTGTCGAAAATTCAATCTCTTGGAAAGAATATAAATATTTACTACAAGAAAAGCAAATTTTTTTTACTGTAAAAGTAGTAAACTCATTGCATCATATAAGAAAAGTCATGTGTTGCCCACATCAGATTTTTTTAATGATTTTTCAAACTTTCATTCGAAACTTTGAGGGTTTTCTAAACATTCAAAGGTTAAATCAATAGGCTTCCAGTATTCACCGATTGTAATATTTGAACCTAATGTCGTTCAAAACGCTCTATTTGTTCGTGAGACATTGCATCCACAAACTCAGGGACACACACACAGATATTATCTCAACTGTAGCTTCGAGTTCAGGAATGCTTGAACATGCATACACACAGACGTCACTTGCCCTGTGGTTTGCTTGCTGG
Source organism: Amaurobius ferox (assembly GCA_951213105.1). Classification (NCBI taxonomy): domain Eukaryota; kingdom Metazoa; phylum Arthropoda; class Arachnida; order Araneae; family Amaurobiidae; genus Amaurobius; species Amaurobius ferox. The sequence goes on from OX578152.1 coordinate 101,503,955, forward strand.
ATTTGCACGCTGCCACAAACTGCCGCCGTGTTCATACGGAGTACGATCACGTTAAACATGTGGGTCCGTAAGTCCTTCCGAGAGGTTGGTGGTAGGGGAAGGAGGGTACGGTCCCTGTGGATGCCTCCCCCACTGGGTTCCGGTCTAAATTGGGTGGCACTTCCCGGCCGTCTAAACAGTTACCTTACACCTTTCTGGTAGGTCGGACGGTCTGGGTCTCAACAACAACACACAGACGTCACCTCAAAACTTTCAATTGGAGTTCAGGGATGCTTGAAACGTGCTCCTCCTTCGAAACCGCGAATTCGAATTTTCGACCCAGTCGCAATACTTTCACTATATATTAACTATGTATATAGGGAAGTAATTATTGTGAACTATTGCTCTTCTAGAACATATTCAGAGAAAATAGAACATTCTAAAAAGTTTAATCAGAAAAGCGCCAAGAAGGGCGATAAATAATAGAAGGGAGTAATCAATCACTTTCATCATCCCAAGCTGGAACACGCGGTGTTGAACAACACTTCTGGTTTCATTTTGTGCTTTCAATTGTATGGCCACGACGATTTATTTCGATATCTAATTGAAGTAATCAAAACTGTGTTCGCTTCTTAGAAGCTGTTTTCTTGTTATCTAAAAGTGGAGTTGTTAGTTTGTTCCAGGCTCTGAAAATTATAAATTTATAAAAGCTGTTGTAAGTTCGATGCTTTCAGGTAAGTGTTAAATGTGCAGGATATATTTTTTTTTACCTTAATCACATCTCACATGTTCTGATAACTACGATTGTGAAAAATAGGAAAATTTTGTACCCTACATAGCGTGTAATATGTAAAGGCTGTTGTATTCAAATGTAAAATTGATGCATTGTATTACTTTCCTTATATACAGTAACGATACGTAACGACAGTGACGACGACGTAATTTTCATGGTTGATGTACGTCTGAATATTGCCGACTGCAAATTGAAATTTTCCGACTCATTTTGCTAATTAGTTTATAATAATTAGTTGTATTAGTTTATAATAATTAGTATTAAACTAATTATAATAAACTAATACACAAAAAATAGGAAACATTCATTATATCCCCAATTTCGTTATAAGAAAGGATACGAGTGGATAGCATGGTGTTTGTCCCCCCCCCCCCCCCAAATTTTGGCTCCTTCGTTTCTGGTAGTGACTGCTAACAGATATTTTAAACGGAGGAGCCCAACATTCAACTGTGTTCCCCTTAGAGCTAATGTTATTTTTCAACACAAAAGGAAGACACCATGGGCCACCATCCTAAATCCCCGCCTGATTTCTGGTTACAATTTTATGCTTAACAGAGAAAAATTACCCCTAAAATAGAGGTATAGTTTCGTCACTATAATTCGTCAGAATTCCAAATTTCAAATGCATTTTTCTCGAAAACGACAAGAAATGAGATACAGTTGATGCGGTTAATGAGAATATTTGACCTCGTGTATAAAACGCCATACCAAATGCACCACAAGACTCCAAAGTGTGTGTGTATGGGGGGGGGGGGGGGCGTCAGATCCTTTTGGAATGCGTTCTTAAGTACATGATCGGGGGTTTTAAAAGAGTTAATGTTGTAGCCATATCATATCCTTAATAAGCTGTATTATCGTACTAAGTTTGAAGAAAATCGAATGGCCTTAAGTAGAGAAATCAGCAACTGTATATCTTGCATTATTATATAGTATTAGCTACTAGTTTAACATTTGCAGGCTCCCTCTAAAAGGTTACAAATGCTAAATGTTCTAAATTTACTTTATTTCACGTAAATTCTTCGACGTTTCAGTGTTTCCCACCGCTTTAAAACAGAATTGAGTTGAATGCTGTCAACAAAATATTTTTCATTATTCAGTAACAGCATATACTCTTAATCTGCCATCAGACATTTTGGAACGGAAATACGTTTTTATTAGTTACGTTTCTAGTAGAAAGATTTCATGTTCGGTATATTTAAAATTGGATCTGGAAACCCTAGATCCGATGCATGCGTTTTATTCTAGTGAGGGTTCGCACTTTATTTTATCTTCAAATCTCGTCTAATAAATACGAATTTTAGGATAAACTCTTCATGTCCGATTTTACCTGGGTCCAAAGTTTTCACACAGTGACCATTTATCACTTTGTAATTCCTAATTGCAAAGGTTGAATAGAGTAGTGTTCGCACGTTCCCGAAGTAGTGTTCCTGTTTCAATCTGTCATGATTGTAGTTTGATATTTGCATAGTTGTAGAATAATTGTCGGTTTTCTTTTTCTTTGCTAAGTAAATTAAAATAAGGAAAAAACATTGCGGTTTTTTTTCGTACGTAAAATTGTTTAGTCGATCAAACAAAAGATCAAATGTTGTTTTTAATGTGACGATTTGCTGACTCAGAAATTAGTGGGGGGTGACGCACCCCCTATACCCCCCATAGGATCGTAACTGCTTATATACATAGTATAATGTTTATGGAAAGTATTGTGACAGGGTCGAAAATTCGAATTCGAGTTTTCGACGGAAGAGTACGTTTCAAGCATCCATGAACACAATTCAGACGTTTTTCATGTCATGCATGCGTGTGTGTGTGTGTGAATATGTGCGTGTATGTCCGTGTGAGTCTATGAAGACTATATTTCACGAAAGAATGTAGCGATTCTGACGAAATTTGGTACAAAAATTACAATCCTTGAATGCTGGAAACCTATTGTTTTTAAACTCAATCGAATGTTCGGAGGACCCAAAATTCTCGAATGAAATTTTGAAAAATATCATAAAATCAAACTTTACAATAAAGTTGTGTAAATAGTCATTTCTGTTGTAATTTTTCATTAGAAAACGATTGACATAAACTTTAGCAAAAATGTCACGTATAAGTGTGGTTTTATTTCAAAGTAATGCAGTTTTATCTTTTCGTATTTATTGACAGAACACAACACATATACATACATAATTCTCGGCCACAACGTCGGATCAGATTTTTGAGTATCAATTCCGTTCTCCTGTGTGTCTCCGTCAGGATGGGGAAACGATGCGTTTTTTCCCTCTTAGGGACTTAAAGTTGGAACCCCCCCCCCCCCTCCGATGAAGTCATTCATCAACATCATTAATTAAATAACACTAAAAGTATAACATTTAACTATAATTACCAAAATTAAAAAATAATACATGATATATAAATTGTTCAAAAATACTTTCAAAATAAATATTACACAAATGTATATATAATAACTCAATTTCAAACCATTTTGGAGAGTTCCAGGTGATACAGCAGCTGGATTGGACGTTTTAAAACACCTGACGCTGTCTTTAACGTCACACTTCTTACCTTACCGTCACCACCTCGATGAAGTTCCACCATCTTGACTAGTCTCCACATCTGACGTGGTAACTTCTCTTCCCCTATTAAAAGTATATCATTTATATTAAATTCACATGTTACATTGATTGGTTTGACATAATTTACAGTCTTTAATTGAAGAAGATACTCTCCCTTCCATCGTCTTCAAAAAGTGTTTAAAAGTCTTTTAGTCCAGTCAGTAGATACATTGTACCTTGCAAAAGGTGGAGTAGAAGATTTTTTTTTTGCATTTGTATATACTGATGCCAACATGAAAAAACCAAGTTATCCAACATGGCCGACCCCGGGAGAACTTTTGGCGGCCGAAAAACCACGAAATTTTATGACTTTTTTTGGTTTTTTCAAAATATCCCAGAAACGATCGACTTTTGCGATTCTTTCTCAATATAAAATTTAAAGATAATCAAATTTCCTACAATTTTTACTATTACAACTATTTTATAGCACAAATAGTAAGCGCACTACAGCTTCTTAAAATCTGACATTTTTTCTCTACTTAGTAAAAAAACGCATTAACACCCCTTGCCCACGTGACCCCGCAGTCACAATTCTCCCCCTCACATTTCGCAGACGACTCGATCAGATCCCAATAACAGCACATGTTCATATTGTACAACTGCAACATATATTATACTTCACACTACATTTTATTCTGATGTTCTACTTACACAGAAGCGATATTTGAATGTGAATGAATAAATATGGGGGTGATAATAAGCGAAATAATAATAAAGCATTAATAAGCAAAAATTCATGACGTGTGTGTTGTAATTCAACTAATTTTCTAGGTATAATACATTAACATAATGAATAATAATACCAATGCACCAAATTAAATTTAAATAATCTCCACAAATGGCCAAACTTGTTTAAAGTACAAAAACAAATAATTATCTTCAAAAACACAAATTGCAGAAATTTAACATTTATATACAAATTACAAGAAGATTCATACAGGTTTGAAACAATTAAAGAAAGGAAATTAATAAGTAAAACTGAAAACATACATATTTATCTTCTTCGAAGACGTTTTGAAGATGTGTGTTCTTCTTCGGGTTCAGCAACCGTCGGAGGTGGAAGGAAGTTGTCATCCTCAAGTTGTTCATCCACGTGTTGCAGTGGTTCCAAGAGCTGGTGGAGTAAGTCATCTTCCTCTTCAGTATCATCCAAAGATGAAATTGGTACGACATTGTCACATCCCATGTCACTGCAGTGCTTGCACTTGCTGGAGCATTTCAAACCTGCCTTGCGACAAGAGCAGGGTCCACTGCACCCTTTCTTACAAGCGCAAGACACACACTTCAGAAGATTCTCAGATGCTGAATTTCTTTTTGTGTCAACAGGCAATAGACCTTCTATGCTGCACGCCCAACCCCATTCCTCCGGGTTGGTGCCATTGCCTAACCAGCTTTGAACTTGATAGTAGCACCTGTAGGAATGGTAGCGTGCAGCATCGCACGTAGGTGGTAGTCGTGCGAGATTTATTTTTCTGTTGGAGACTGATTTTGCAAACAGATTAAATCGCAAAGTATTCAAGGATTGGTCGGAATGGATGTCGCCTATGTATAATGTTTTCAGAATTTCTTCTCCAACTGCAGCTATGTCATCGTGACTGCTGAGTGGATCTATGAATGTTTTAGTGACTTTCTTCACTTCAGGCGATTTTTTGATAATCTTGCACAATTTAATTTTGCCTTGACTAAAGATGGCTGATGTGGAATCACATCCACTAAATGCATGTATGAACAGGATATTGCCTGGTTCGAACTTAAATGATATAGTTGAAAATAACACATTGCCAGCACTCCCTCTCCTAGGCTTAAGAAAGAATAAGTTGCTGAATGGCTGGTCTAACCCTGTCATCAGAACTAGCAGATCGATATCCTCCCCAACTACGATCGCATTTTCAAGTTCTTTTGCCTTCGAAATGGCAGTGTTGACGATCAGTAAGTCAGCGTCCTCTTGAGCATGCTTGATTTCAATATCACACTCTTCAAAATTGGCTTTCAGAAGTTCGATCAGACGACTCTTGTTTTGATTATTTGCCAAAAAATTTTCTTGGGCGACTTGGTTGATCGTATTCACTTCAAAGATTATTTCAGGGGAATGGTGCATCCTCATACGCCGCAATCGCTCAGATCTTTTGGTGCCAGTACGTGCAGGATATCCATCGAATACAACCACAACTCACGATCCATAATGTCTCTTAAGAAATGAAGAATAATGTTTAGTTATGGTAGCAAAGGAAGCATTTTGAGGCCAAATAACTTTGTGTAGGAGGTATCCTCCATCTATAACAGCAAACTGTTTCTTCCCTGCAATTTCTTTGCAATCGACTGGGGTGAAAGCCATGTATAATGAAGACTTTGTACCTTTCCGTATGCCTTTTTCGGAGAAAAGTGATATCGGGTAGGGTGCAAGTTCATAAGTGAAAAGCATTTTTAAGTCTTTATCAGACTGTTTCGAAAGACACAATCTTTGGAAAAGTGTCAGCGGATCAATAGTAAATACTTTGAGGGTTCCTGCTTTAATACTGCTGACAACCGATGCAAGGGTTACAACCTTGTCTTTGCTCTTGAAGGTCACATTTTTAAAATTTCCCATGAGCGACCATTGTCATAACCCTTTCCATGCCAACCTCTTGAGCCAAATGACAGTTTACATCTGCTCCTCCAACAATACCACGGCTTAATGACATTATGGCATCAATGTCTGAAAAGGGGGGATGTTGAGAAAGCAACTCTCGCAGTCTAATTGAGTCACTTCTGTCTCTGTCGATACGAGAACTTCGCATGTCCACATGCTGCTCTGATGTTTCATAATGTACATCCCAGAATTGCTCAATTTCATCACAAACATTTTGCATGAATACCATTGCCAAAGTCCATTTTGCCAAAACACCGTCTGAAAATCCTCTCCCACGTGTGACCCCCCCACAGGCTTTCATACTCCTCATAAGTGTCTGTTCAATGGTCTGGTCAGACGAAATTCCACACCAGCACTTATTGGAGCGTCTTATGGTGAACTTCCCTTTAGTGGAGAAGTCGTGAAATTCAGTTGGGTCCATTAATTGTTCTAGTTTCAACATGTCTTGAAGGTAGAGATGCGCACTTTTGGCGTATAAGAAATGGCCAGCTGCATGGAAAAATGGTAGTGCTTTTTGAATGGAGTCAAGATGAAGCTTCCAGTTGCCTGTACGCTCAGCCTCGGTGAACTGTTTGAGGAGTGTTGTTATACGAAAATATTGAACCCATAATTTTGCTGTGGGTCCCTTACATTCGAGCACACACAAGGCTTGTCTAAATTTTGCAGCAATACCCATTAGACAGGCATTATTGGTGCAGGTTGTGAGTAATATGGCTTATCTCGCTTTCAGCTGTGAAGCAGCCGCCATTCCTCAAGGCCACCCCCAACTGGCTACGTTTCCCATCTCCCTCCCCATCCTCCGACACCTTTTCATGCATCCAATATTTTACGCATCAACAATATAAGCAAAAGAAGTGTTGTGCATTTGGAGGAGAAGTAAATAGAAATTAAGAGTAAAATAAAACCGATTTTTATTTTGAGTTTTATCAAATTGAGAAAAAAATGTTTACTTTCAAAAATCTGTAGCACACTTACTATTCGTGTTATAAAAAAGTTGTAATTGTAAAAATTGTAGGAAATTTAATTATCTTTAAATTTTATATTGAGAAAGAATCGCAAAAGTCGATCGTTTCTGCGATATTTCGAAAAAATAAAAAAAAGTCGTAAAATTTCATAGTTTTTTGGCTGCCAAAATTTCTCCCGAGGTCGGCCATGTTGGATAACTTGGTTTTTTCATGTTGGCAGCAATACATACAAATACAAAAAATAAAATCTTCTACTCCACCTTTTGCACGGCAAGCCCCTTTTTCCATACCTATTGACTGTACTATTTCTCGATACATGTATCTTTTGATTAAAATCCTTCTGTTACTCGATAATTACTCTTTAATATGACCGGTCTGGTAGGGTAATGACGCCAATCTTTTTCTTGTCAAGAAATGGGCTGGGGTGAGAGGGAATAGTTCTGAAGGCTCATTATAGACACAGGTAAGAGATCTAGAATTTAGAATAGATTCTATTTCTACTACAATCGTTTGTAACTCTTCAAACGAAACTAATGCTCTTCCCAATATCTTTCTTAAAACAATTTTTTTCATTTTTACCATTCTCTCTCAGTATCCACCCCACCAAACCGCTCTTTCAACAATGTATCGCCATGTTATTCCGTGCTTTCCAAAATAAGTTTGCACTGCTTGATCGGTAATATTGTCATATAATCTCTTGAGTTCTAAGTCTGCCCTTTTAAACGTTTTGGTATTACAGAGTTTACAAGTTGGCAGACTCCTTTTCTTGATACAAGTCCTCGAAATGCTAAAATAAAATCTCTGTGATCAGGCTGGATACCAGTTTTAGATGAATTACGCGAGTTACTGCGCAAGTAAATAAAGCAATATATGTTTTATCACTATTCTTTGTATATAAGGGTCCAGCAAAGTCGACCCCGGTAACTTCAAAAGGGTTGGCTTTATGAATTCTGTCAGCGGGTAGTGTGGAGCCACTACCTGATTGCCTTGTCTAGTCTTATATTTCCTGCACACGAGACAATTGTATTAAGGGTGAGCGTCAGTAATTCTTCTGCCCTATCCGCTCTTTGTTAATTTTCGCGGCACATATTTTTCGCCGAAATTCTGCTCAAACAGTTGCGAAATGTTTTCTGATAGATAAAATGCAATGCTTAGATTATATTAAAACTTAATTTAATACCCAATAAAACATAGAATATATTTTTTATTTTAATTCAAAATATTTTTGGTGCTGCCATCTGTTGTCGTAATTTAATTCATACCAACTATTTATATTTTTAATGAACATTTTTAAATGTCTATTCCTTCTAATACGCTATTAAATATAACAGATCATATATAACATTGCCACAATCACGGAAACGTAATTGAACTTGGACTTGAAGACAAAGGAACTTGAAGACAAAACTACTGTCCTCAGTGATGTACATTCAGATCCCCTTATCAAATTTATAGAATAAGAAATTACCTTTCCGTGATTGTGGTATTATTATATATGATCTGTTGTTGTATTTAATACCGTATTAGAAGGAATAGACATTTAAAAATGTTCGTTAAAAATAAAAATAGTCTGTATGAATTAAATTACGACAACAGATGGCAGCACCAAAAATATTTTGAATTAAAATAAAAAATATATTCTATGTTTTATTGGGTATTAAATTTAGTTTTAATATAATCTAAGCATTGCATTTTATCTATCAGAAAACATTTCGCAATTGTTTGAGCAGAATTTCGGCGAAAAATGTGTGCCGCGAAAGTTAACAAACCGCGGATAGGGCAGAAGATTTACTGACGCTCACCCTTAACATGATTTCACAACTTGCCTACCTCGAATTATCCAATATTTCTCTCGAATCTGAGTGAGTGTATCTGAAATACCTGAATGAAGCAAATTTTGATGCTCCTTCATTATCAATAGTTCTGTGAATTTAGATATGCCAGGAATAACACACATATGCTTTTCTTGAATTTCAAATTCGGAATGTTGCAGTCTACCTACCAGGCATATAATTCCTGCAGTTAAACTTGGATTAAGCCCATATACACTGGGGGAAAATGAAATCCCAACACCAAGAAGGAGTTGTGCTAGATAAACGAAATTTGGGAGGCTCGTTTGCACATATGAAAGATGACTCCTATTCAAATTTCGAGCTAGACGAATAAGAGTGGCGCTAGTATCGCCACTATGATTATGCAAATCACGAGTGCTTTAGATTCTCGGTGTAAATTTCGTGAGCGTTATTTATCTTCCAGACTGGGCGTTGTGAGCTAGGTTTGAGGTAAGAATGCCTTTAAGGAGACGAGTAAGACAGAATCAGCAGCTTAGAGAGTTTGAACGAGACCGTATAATAGAGCTACGAGAAGGTGGATTTCCTTTCCGCGATATTTCAGAAAGACTTGGCAGGGATATATCCAATGTGCATGATTGTTGGCAGCAGTGGTCCCGGGAAGGCACTGTCTCAAGAAGACCGGGGTCCGGCCGCACACGGGCCACTACTGAGAGAGTAGACCTCCGTATTCGCCGCATGGCTGTGGCGGGTCATACTGTATCTGCAGCAGCAATTAGAGCTTCTGTTGGCCCCAGAGTGACACAGCGAACTGTAAGAAATCGATTACTTGAGGGACAGCTCCGAGCCAGACGACCTGCAGCGTTCTAACCCACTAACTCCGAATCACTGCCATCTGCGACGTCAGTGGTATCAATCTAGAGCTCATTGGAGGGCAGAGTGGAGATCTGCTGTATTCTCAGATGAGAGCCGTTTCTGTCTTGGTGCCAGTGATGGTCGTATGTCGGTAAGAAGGAGGCCAGGTGAGCGTTTGGAACCAAGCTGTCTGCGGGGTAGATACTCTGGGCCTACACCAGAAGTTATGGTCTGGGGAGTCATTTCCTATGACAGCAGGAGCACTCTCGTCGTTATCCCAAGTACATTGGCAGCAAATTTGTACAGCAGACTGGTGATTGAACCGGTTGTGCTGCCATTCATGAGCAGTATTCAAGAGGGTGTTTTCCAACAGTATAACGTTCGCCCTCATACCGCCGCTGTCATCCAACGTGCTCTACAGAGTGTTGACATGTTGCCTTGTCCTGCGAAATCACCAGATCTTTCTCCCATCGAGCACGTATGGGACATTATTGGAAGCGTCATCCACAACCAGCATTAACCGTTGCTGATTTGGCTGATCAAGTGCAACAAGCATGGAACTCCTTCCCACAAAATGTCATACGGCACCTGTACGACACAATGCATGCACTTTTGCATGCTTGTATTCAAAATCGTGGCGGTTATTAATTCACCACCATTTCACATTTGAAATGGCTCTTCTCGCGCATACTTTAACCTGTGACCTTGAAACTTTAATCAAATAAGTATGTTACCTACATAATTGCTTTGCCTAAATTTCATTCCTCTAAATTAATTTCTTCTTGGTGTTGGGATTCTATTTTCCGCCAGTGTAGTTTTGAATCAGGGTTAATGGGTTTATTTGTTTTTATTCGAACAAAATCACCTTCGAACTCGGTTTGATGTATGCAGCGTACCCAGTAAAGCTCAGCGTTGTATAGTTAGTTCTTCTGCCGTCGGTCCCCCTGATAACTTTTTCGAATTCGGTTTGCAGTTGTTTATAAACGTACGATGTACGCCTTGATTCCTAAATTTTATTTAGATTCCTGTACTTCTTTAGATTCAGCAAGGGCTGTGCTGATTCAACGCACGTTTCCAGCCCAACACACTTGCTTTTCTTTTCTGTGTCTACTTCTTGCATGTCAATATCAAGATTAGACATTGTTTCATCTCTGGTTACACCAATCTCTAGGAGCCAGCATGGGCCCTTCCACCAAATCTCGTCTATTTTTTATGACAAATTTAGTTATTAGTTTCAATTAGTTCTTAAACTTAGTTCATTTTAAAACTATATATTGTCACCACACATAATACATGCATTTACAAAATATTAATTATTTTTAACAGTCATCTTAAATACGTATTGCACAATGATCAGCGATACTCTCTCTCCCCATTTATCTTACACGGTATAACATGTGACTGGAATGACGAAATCGAAAGGTTTTTTGCACAGTACGTCTGCGAAGACGTGTAATTCTGTGGGTTTACCCAGGTTAAAACATCATTATCACCATCGGTAAATAAACCCAGAGCAAAAACAAAAGTTTGATGTAACAACTCGGTACAATAGTTTTCGACAATGGCCTTCTTCGCAGTTTTTCGACAAGCAATAACTGCACAATTTTTACTTTTCAGTGGATTTAGGTATCTGCATGTTTCTTAAATATGGGAAACGTTTTCATTTGCTCTACCTGTTGCTAATTATGAGAATTTTTTTCTTTCAACCAGAGTCGGAAAACAAAACAAAGGGTTTAATAAAAGAAAAGCACATGGTTATGAAATAAAATGGTTTACATAAAAACAAATAAAACACCCATAGTTTAAATCGAAGTTTAAATCAATGGAGTTTAAACCATCCATTCCTGATAGCAACCCCAAGGCTTTCATGCTGTTTTTCTCTATTTTTTTAATGTTTTATCTTGAATAATTGCATTCTACAACTATTTATTACCACGCATGGGGTGGTTTGTGTAAAAAGGTGTTGCTATGCATTGCTATAAAAATTGGCAAATAAATGATCAATTACACATGCAATAAATACTAAATTTTTATATATATGCAGAGCGTTTACATACGAAGTTAGTTTTTGTTACAGTCAAACCTATATTACACTATCAATATACCCGTTATATAATATAAAGAAAATTAAAATTCACAAATATGCGTAAATTCTTATAGTATTCTAAATGCTATTGTTATTCAAAATATTCTATATTAGAAATTTAATTTAATTCTCTTAAAACGTATAAGAATGTCTGCTCTCGCTATATAAAATTTTCATATGCAGATATTAAGAATAAAATATCCTGGTTCAGTTTGTAAACAAATTTATAAAAAAAATATAGAATTAGATGAATATATGCCCAAATGAAAGCGCTAAACTGCCCAAATGAAAGCGCTAAACTGGTATTAGAAGATATACCATTACCACTTTTATACTGTTTCAACAATCGACTAATCACAATATATGAGTTAAACATGTGATATATGAGTTGGAAAAGTTTTTGCAAAATAAAACATATGACGTAAGATTTAGAAAATACCAATAATTTTTCCTTAATTTTTAACGCCCGAACTGAAAGCCTTGATAGAATCCTGTCAAAAATGTAATTCCGATAAATTTTATATTTATATGCATTTTTACTTTCCCTGCAATACATGGTAATGTATAGGGAAAGTATTGGAATCGTGCCGAAAATCACAACTGGAGTTTTCGACGGATCTACACGTTTCGAGACCTCTAGAATACGAAAAAACCATTTTTAGCGTGACGTCTGTGTGTGTGTCTGTCTGTCTGTCTGTGTGTCTGTCTGTCTGTCTGTCTGTGTGTCTGTCTGTGCAGATTTTGTATCCACTCTAACTAAAAAACTAATGGTCCGAATTTCACAAAATTTTGTAGGTAAGTCACTTGTGGGCGGGGCTAATGCTGATTAGTTTTGGGTACGATTCGGAATAAAAGAACCCGCCTTTTTTGTGAAATGGCCCGCAAAAACTTGTATCCACTCTAACTGAAAAACTAATAGACCGAAATTCACAAAATTTGGTGGATAAGTCGCTTGTAGGCCAATCTGGTGCTGATTAGATTTTGGTACGATTCGAAAAAAAAAATAACCTGCCTTTTTTTGCAAAATGGCCCGCAAAAATCGTCAAAATCTAAACTAAAGAACTAGGTATACTCAAATATATCCATTAAATGCTCGTTTAATACGTAATTTTTAACGACGAAAATAATACGACCAACCCCATTACACTAGGACTAGCCGTTCTCGAGATATTTTAGTTTTTCGTATTTTCTCTACACCACCTTTGAAAACAAGTCCGGTTACCGAATGAGAACGCAAATTGAATTAAAAGTGAAATGAATTTAATTAAAATAAAGAGAACGTGGATATAAGTCTGCAGGGAAAGTCATGTGCTGCCCACATGAGATTTTTACTTTCCCTGCAATAATTGGTAATGTATAGGGAAAGTATTGGAATCATGACGAAAATCGCAACTCGAGTTTTCGACGGATCTACACGTTTCGAGACCTCTAGAATATGAAAAAACTATTTTTAGCGTGACGTCTGTGTGTGTGTCTGTGTGTCTGTCTGTGTGTCTGTCTGTCTGTGTGTCTGTCTGTCTGTGTGTCGGTCTGTCTGTGTGTCGGTCTGTCTGTGCAGATTTTGTATCCACTCTAACTAAAAAACTAATGGACCGAATTTCACAAAATTTTGTAGGTAAGTCACATGTGGGCGGGGCTGGTGCTGATTAGTTTTGGGTACGATTCGGAATAAAAGAACCCACCTTTTTTGTGAAATGGCCCGCAAAAGTTTGTATCCACTGTAGCTGAAAAACTAATGGACCGAATTTCACAAAATTCGGTAGATGAGTCACTTCTGGGTTACTCTGGTGCTGATTAGATTTTGGTACGATTCGGAAAAGAATAACCTGCATTTTTTTGCAAAATGGCCCACAAAAATCGTCAAAATCTAAACTGAAGAACTAGATATACTCAAATATATCCAATGAATGCTCGTTTAATACGTAATTTTTAACGACGAAAAGAATAAGACTAACCCCATTACACAAAGACTAGCCGTTCTCGAGATATTTTCGTTTTTCCTATTTTCTCTACGCCACCTTTGAAAATAAGTCCGGTTACCGAATGAGAACAAAAATTGAATTAACAGTGAAATAAATTTAATTAACATGAAGAGAACGTGAATATAAGTCTGCAGGGAAAGTCATGTGCTGCCCACATCAGATTTTTACTTTCCCTGCAATACATGGTAATGTATAGGGAAAGTATTGGAATCATGCCGAAAATCACAACTCACGTTTTCGACGGATCTACACGTTTCGAGACCTCTAGAATACGAAAAAGCCATTTTTAGCGTGACGTCTGTGTGTGTGTCTGTGTGTCTGTCTGTGCAGATTTTGTATCCACTCTAACTAAAAAACTAATGGACCGAATTTCACTAAATTTTGTAAGTAAGTCACTTGTGGGCGGGGCTGGTGCTGATTAGTTTTGGGTACGATTCGGAATAAAAGAACCCGCCTTTTTTTGCGAAATGGCCCGCAAAAGCTTGTATCCACTCTAGCTGAAAAACTAATGGACCGAATTTCACAAAATTCGGTAGATGAGTCACGTATAGGTCACCCTGGTGCTGATTAGATTTTGAAACGATTCAGAAAAAAATAACCTGCCTTTTTTTGCAGAATGGCCCGCAAAAATTGTCAAAATCTAAACTAAAAAGCTACGTATGGTCAAATATATCCATTAAAGGCGTGTTTAATGCGTAATTTTTAACGAAGAAAAGAATAAAACCAACCCCATTACACTAGGAATAGCCGTTCTCGAGATATTTTAGTTTTTCGTACTTTCCCTACACCGCCTTTGAAAATTAGCCCGATTACCGAATGAGAACGAAAATTGAATAAAAGTGAAATAAATTTAATTAAAATAAAGAGAACGTTAATATAAGTTTGTAGGGAAAGTCATGTGCTGCTCACATCAGATTTTTTTTATTTAAACGGAAAGGATTTAATAAAATCGTCTGCTGTATAAGTACATGAGATTTAATTCCGTTACTATTCAACATGGAGATCATTTATATTCAAATATATTGTCGATAAAAATATCGTGCACATAATGCTATCTCTAAGAGAAGTTTGCTTTTATTGATGTCTCGACAACTCCTGGTCCTATAAACTCGAAACATGGACTCAATTTTAAATGGGACTATTTCACGGCTACGCACAAAAGTTTGTGAAATTTGGTGCAGCCTTTCTCCCGTGATGATGAGACACACAGATTTTCAAATTTATATACATAGATTTTAAGTATTTAATTATCGGAGAGAATATAGAATCCTGTGAAACAATTTCTCAATAGCTATCATGTTTTCTTGGAAGTTAAATTTCCTATTACTGGACCCTTTTCTTGTACTATGTATTCACGAGCATTTAGAGTAGCTCTTTTCTCACTCTAAATGCGTTTAATGAGCCTAGTAACTCCTTACTTTTTAGGGGGGGGGGGGTGAAGGAAGAATTCTACAAATAATTTTGTAGTACATAAATAATTATTATGCAATAACTGTTGCCGCATATATATATTTTATGTGTTTCAGATTCAAAGACTAGAGAATTCGGATAAAGAATAATTCTCCACAACCTGTACTGATTAAAATTAATTTCAGCTTGCTGCCTCTCTCTTCGTGTAATCGTCCTGCATTCAGGAATTGCTTTCTGGTATGGCGGAGATCGTTGGCGAAGTTCGTGAGAACTTGTGTTCTTCCTTCATTTGGAGCATTCCTGATTTCTTTTCGTTGTCCCAAATGAACGGTGTTTGCTGTCAAAGCCCAAATTTCAAGTACGGGGGCGCAACTTGGTGCCTCAAAATGTATCCAAATGGTGATAATTTTAACTATTCTGGATGGATAACCGCATTTCTGGTAAAACTGAAGTCAGAATGTTTGAAGCATGTTGTTACTTTCACATTAGGAATAAGAGATAAAAATGGAGGGAATTACATATCTGATGAAAGTGCGAAGGAATTCATCGGAAATGGCGCCCGCTGGGGATGGAATATCCTTCCGAGATCCCAGCTTCAGGAAGAAAGAAGCAATTTAGTGCCGGAAAATGGTCTGACCATCTCCTGCACCCTTAGCATAGATTGTTTTATTGGTAAAGCAGCCGAGCCGAAAAATACAGGGGAAAGTGAGTACCATTCAGAAGTTTACATTGTGGTATTGACTCATTTGACTTTTTACTTTTTCTAGCGTACGTACTATATGATAAGGGAATGTATCTTCATAAGATCAAAAATCTGACCATCGTATTTTGATGGTGTTGTGATAAACATATGGATCAATTTGAATTGAATAATTAAAATATACTAATGTATAATTGCTTTAAGAGTTCAATGAATAAATTTTAAATAATTAATTCCTCAATTCCATTCAAATCCCTGCCACACATTTGCACTGAGAAGATTCCCATGTCAATTCTTATACATTAAATTGGTCGAATATTCTAGATAAAATAATAAAATTCTGTATAGCGAAGTACCCAAGTATTGACATGAGAACCTAAAATATTATTTAAATAAATCATCATAATACACAAAATAAATCTTCAATTATATAGTAAAAACATCTGATGTGGGCTGCACATGACTTTCCCTATGTAATGCAATGAATTTACTACTTTTACAGTTAAAAAAATATTATTCTTATAGTAGACAGTTATATTCTTTCCAAGATATTGAATTTTCTGCTATTAGTCGTCACTTTCATTGATTTATAGCCATCTTTATCCATTTGGTGAGATTTTCGTTAATTTGCAACATTTAAAAAAGTCTCCAAAATCTCGTCAAGCGTTATAGACGGAGAAATAGGTTATTCTTACAGCAGATAAATGACTATTGGCGTTCAAATACAAAAGTATTACTCAAAGTATCTTTTCTCGTGAATGGAGCGATTTAGATCCACGAGAATGTTATCACTAAATTTATCGCATGATATTTACATATGAAAAATGAACATGTTTCTTAACAGTTAATATTTTATTTTACTTGATTTTTTTATAAATTTATTTGTAAAATATACAATATCTCGAGAACGGTTAATGCTAGCATTCTACAGTTTGTGTCATTCGCTTTCTAAGGAAAAATTACATAAGAAATATCTATTTGCGTAACTTTATTAAAGGTTTCTATTTTTTCAAAATTTCACTCGGAAATTTAGTGAGGTTCGGAACATTCGATTGCGTTTAAAAACAATAGACATCCAGTACTCACGGATTGTAATTTTTGTACCAAATTTAATTTGTGATTTTGTACTGAATATCTCCATTCGTTCGTGAGGTATCGTCTCCACACACACACATTCACACACACAGACATCACCTCAGAAATGTTCGATTCGTGATCAGGAATGCTTGAAACGTGCTCTCCCGTCGAAACCTCTAATTCGAATTTTCGATCCCGTCACATTACTTTCCTTATACATTATGCATATAAGGAAAGTAAAAATTATGTATTAATCATTATAAAATATGAATTTAGAAACTATAATATAAAAAATAATTATTTTATTTAATTTTTAATGCTTTTAACAAAATCAATAGATTTTCATGTAAATTCAATATATATATATTTATGTATAAATAATATGTATATAAATAAATGTAAATGAGAATAAAATAAAAAAAAAATTATTACTCGCATATAAATTCTTGAAATAGGTATGAGAGAGAAGACTGTCTCTGATTTTGCATTTCAGATTTTGGATATGACTCATATCCAATTATTTTGTCTTTGAACATTGTTTATAAAGTTTTATTAAAATCGCTAGCATTGTAGAGCATGAAAAAATGCATCTTGAGCTACTTTGTACTAAATCTAAAAAAAAAATAAATAAATAAATAAATAAATAAAATGCTGATTGCTAATCTGAATTTTGTTCACATACAACACAGCACTATTGAAGCAAATATTCATTAATCTGAAATTTTTTTTTAAAAATAGCTAAGGACTTCACTTGTCTGTTCATTCATGTACAGCGAGACTCACAGCAGAAAACATATATTTGGTGGCTGAACATCTTCAACTAGCAATTATGCCTAGCAAATGAAAAAAAAGGCGTTTTCAGCAGAAGCAAGCACAACTTTCTTTGAAATCAATCTTTGCAACACTAATATGTATAGTGCAAAATGGAAAGTTACTATTTGAGCTGTTACCTTTAAAGACCGAGCCCTAACCTTTTCAAAAACTAAACATGCTGATTATCAAACACGATTCAATATAATATTTTTATGTCAGCAAAATTTTTGAGAACAACACTTTTTTCAAAAGTACATTCACAACCATAAAAAAAACTTCTTCCCTTTAACTCACGACAGTAACTAATTTCTCTGACGCAACAGCATATCTATATTGAACTGCTAAAATTTATTTCTAGAAGAAAGTTATGTATAGAAATGATTTTGCCTTTATATTCAATATAAACACTGCATAGTAAGATAATTTCACGACAAATGCCTGATCCTCTGGGTCTCTCAAGAGAAACTGAACTAAAATTTTACTTCCAAAAATATACTTCGTACATAAAAACTGCTTCCCCCTCAGGGAACCGAAATTGTACAAAACCTAAAAGATTAAAATTTTGCACTTCATGCAAGAAAGAAGGACATACTACAAGGGAAGGTCCAAAGAAATCTCATCCATTATTGAATAGAACTACCCGCAAAGTTATTCGTGTTAATGGAAGCAATATATAGACGCCCTTACAGACACTGCTGCTGATGCTTCAATGATGAAACACAACTTTGCTAAAAAAAATCAGTAATGATGAAACCACATTGACCCCCAGTATTGGAGGATTACAAGAACCATTTGGAAAAACTGCCGCAACTGTGGAAATAGATAAAGCGCAATTTAAGAATGTGCAGTTTGACGTGATGTCTGTTGGTATATTTGAGTGTCCTAATATTTTGATTGGGAACAATGTTATTGATTCGTTGTGATTGATTCGTTGTATAGATGAGTTTGATTTTTTGCGAGATTTTCAAGTAGAGGAAGTACCTCAACGTGTAATTCTTAAAATGTGTGAACCAGTTTCCATTGTGTCTCACACTTTTCAGTTAGTAACTTTGACCACCAAGGACGAACATCAAAATGGCTTAATTTCATGTAACAGTTTCGATGATAAGCAACATGATATGTATTTGGTTATAGATAGAAGATCACAAGTACCGATTGTTAATTCCAGTCGTGAAAATTTACGACTTAAAAAGGATCAAGTCAGTTATACGAGACATCTAGTCATCTGATTTTATACAAGAGAGCAATATTTAACTCGATACTGAAAACACAGGTCTAAAAATTTTTACGGCTGTCATTCAAAATAGAGAACCTATTCAACGTGATCAAATAAATTGTTAGTCCTATTATCAGTCGTACTCAACACCAACAATTATGTGACTTACCATAGCCACCTTTATCTAAACTGCCCGTTCATTTCCCCCTATTCTATTGTTAAAAATCTGATGTGGGCAGCACATGACTTTCCTTATATAATGCAATGAATTTACTACTTTTACAGTAAAAAAGAATAGATTATTTTTATAGTTATTATTTATAATCTTTCCAAGATATTGAATTTTCGTCAATGAGTCGCCATTTTCCATGTCGTCATCATTGATCAAGCCTCATATTTATCCATTTGGCGAGTTTTTCGTTAATTAATAACATTTAAAAAGTCGCCAAGTTGGCGACATTCCACCAAATTCGTTTCCAAAATTTCGCCAAGGGTTATGGACGAAGAAATAAGTTATTCTTACAGTAAATGAATGACTATTGACGTTCAAATACAAAAGTATTACTCAAAGTACTTTTCTTCATGAATGAAACGAGCTAGATCCCCGAGAATGATGTCATCAAATTTATCGCATGATGTTACATATGAAAAGTGAACACGTTTCTCAATAGGAATTTTTTTTTATTATATATGATTTTTTGATAATTTTTTTGAAAAATGTGCAATATCTCGCGAACGGTTCATGTTAACGTTCTAAAATTTATGTCAATCGTTTCCAAATGAAAAATTACATAAGAAATATGTATTTACGTAACTTTATTAGCGGTTTTGATTTTTTGACGATTTTTTCAAAATTTTACTCGAATATTTAGGGGGGTTCTGAACATTCGATTGCGTATAAAACAAATAGGCTTCCAGTGTTTACGGATTGTGATTTTTGTATCAAATTTCGTTCGAATCGGTCCATTCGTTCGTCAGTTATCGTCTCCACAGACTCACTGACACGCACACACACACACTTTAACACACACACGCACACACAGACATCACTTCAAAAATGTTTGATTCGTGATCAGGTATGCTTGAAACGTGCTCTCCCGTCGAAAACTCGTATTCGAATTTTCGACCCCGTCACAATACTTTCCTTATACATTATGTATATAAGGAAAGTAAAAAGTGGAACCCATTTGAAACACTTTTTTAACCCATTTGAAAAACATTAATTGTAAGACACAAATAATTATATTTCACCTCTAAGATATAGGTAAGACACAAATAATTCATGATAGAGTTTCAAATGCATTTTCCTTTTACTTCGCAATTTTATGTCTGTATGTTTAATTTTTCAACGCTACAAATTAGTAAGGAGTGATAGCATAATATTAAGAATTGCGTTCTTTTAGGAATTGAAATATAATATAAAATGTGTGAGTTGATGACTTTGTTCCATTTTTGAATTTCGTTACTCAGTAGCCCAATTGGATCAGAGTATGGGAATATGGCCTACGGATTACGGAACCTAGTCCTGTGGATAACTGAAATATTTTTTTATTATTTGGTAGGAATCGGAGAAGATAAAGTAAATGAAATAACGGATGAAGACGACAATGAAATCTATGTTTTCCGGAATCCCAGAGGTAAAGTAGAATACATTTGATCAAATACAGATTCACCGTTATCTATATTTATTTAATTCTGTAAAGCAGCAGCAGATCAAGGTATGTTGTGGTAAAGCAAACTACATGGCTTAATATAATTAAGAATTCATTTCATGGTTCCAAACAGTATGTGGCGCTCACTATTTCTCGATTTAAACAATTTTTCGTTTTCATTTTTAGTTTATAACATATTAATCACCTTAATAACCAACCAGCTTTGGAGATGTGTAATAATGTACCGTCTGTTGGACCCCATTATATGACTGACAGTACGTCACTAATTCAGCCTCCTATAATAAATAACCCTCTCTTTAAATAAAGCGGAAAAAGCACAAAATGTGTCCTCCGACATGACCCATGAACATAGGTTTCTACAATAGAGTGCCAGCATTACACGCACTAGCGTAGTCTAAGAATTTTGACTTGGCTGATTGCTTGGAGTTTTAAATTAGTATCTTTCAATGACTATTATTTTTTATGAGCAAAATAATATAACATAGAAATGCAAAAAGTGGATGAAATGCACGAGATTTTAAATTGTTGCCTATGTAAAATGAAGATATCGCTTTTTAAATGTTTTCATATTTCTAAATTTGATCAACCTTTTCAACCATCATATTAAAGTAGGAATAAATTAGTATATTATTAGCAAGTGACAGAAAAGATATTCCAGTTTTGTAAATATAAATAGCTAGGACTAACAAAATTGAACAATTTAAGAATGGATTGAAAATGAGTGAAAAATAAATTTTGAACTTAACAAAGTTGAAAATCACTGCGTCCTTAAACAATTTTTTGCTTAAACAAAATACTATGAAAACTTAATATCTTTTACTATGAACACTTGATATCTTAAAATATGAAAACTTAATATCTTATACTATGAAAACTTAATATTTTATACTATGAAAACTTGATATCTTATACTATGAAAACTTGATATCTTATACTATGAAAACATGATATCTTATACTATGAAAACTTGATATCTTATACTATGAAAATTTGATATCTTATACTATGAAAACTTAATATCTTATACTATGAAAACTTAATATCTTATAGTTATAATATGCTAAAAATCTACTAAAAATATCACCAATCGCTTTTGTAAAAGAATTCTCATGTAACACGTGATTACCAAAGCGAAATCAGATTTATTCCTTTAGAAACTCTCAAATAAGCAAGCGGGTGCTTCGCCATATTGATGCTGAGATAAAGTCTACTTCACAAACTACTAAGTTTAAATGGTAATCATTATTAGTGTATTTCTTTGTCCTGATTTTGTTTAAAGTTAGGCGAGTGTCAAGTTATACGTGAAAAATGGCTCAAATTATTTAGAACTACAAAATGCTGTTATTTTCTGCGAACATAGATAGCATTTCGTTTGACCCAAAATGGCGGAAACATTAGCCTTTCCGGAGAAATTTTCTTTCACACTTCTCAATGGCATCCCTATCATGTCTAGAGTATTATGAATGCATTACTGTAAAAATTGCTCAAAATTCCGCCTCAACGTTTAATTAAATAAAATAAATAGAATAAAAAAAAATCGCTCGGAGTTAACAGAAATTGTCCAGAAATATCATTGCTTCAAATTTCGTGGCACTTCTTCGGTTGGAGTCTTGCTACACCGTGCACAGACACACATAAGCAACATTACATTTTATTATATAAGAACAGTCCTTTTATATGTAAAATCTAAAAATATACGGATAAACTTGGCAAAATCGATAAATGAAAATGTGAGGCAAAATTATTTTGCTTTCAAAATACTGTTGTTGTTGTTGAGACCCAGACCGTCCGACCTACCAGAAAGGTGTAAGGTAACTGTATGGACGGCCGGGAAGTGCCACCCAATTTAGACCGGAACCCAGTGGGGGAGGCATCCACAGGGACCGTACCCTCCTTCCCCTACCACCAACCTCTCGGAAGGACTTACGGACCCACATGTTTAACGTGATCGTACTCCGCATGAACACGGCGGCATTTGTGGCAGCGTGCAAATCTAGCGCGCAAACCACGGGGATACCGCACCCGAGATGGCCAACAGCACGCGGCGTTCCGAGGTGGTCACCCACCAAGTACTAACCGCGCCCGATGCTGCTTCACTTCGGTGATCTAACGAGAACCGGTGTTTTCAGCACGGTACGGCCGTTGGCCCTTTCAAAATACTGTGTAATAGTTTTCTTTGTTCATTTAAAAATCTTACATATATGACAAACTCTCAAAATTGGCAAACAATATACATAGAAATAGAGGCAAACCATAAAACAAAACTTTTAATTCGCTTCAATATTTCCAGTAATATTGTGCTCTGATAATGTAAACTTTATAATACCTTGAGAATGGCTCTTGTTACTCATAAAAAATGGTGTTAATTTACTTCTGTTTTAAACAACTTACACACTTATTTGATAATACATACATACATATATATATATATATATATATATATATATAATGATAATCCAATGATAGAATAGAAGTTGTAACTCATAATTTATTTTTCATATTATATATAGATCTAGACAAATTAATACTACAAATGGTATTTTTAATAGACTTTAATATAGTAAATTTCCACATATTAAATGCCTCTAAAGACGGAGCATATTTAGAAGCTAATTTATAAATATATTTATCTAGGTCAAGATGTATTGACTTTAAGACTTTATTAGAGTTATTACAAGATGGTAACCTGAATTTTGTACAAAATGACATTATGATTCTTAAAGATTTATCTTTAACTATGGCTATGTCTCCAGTAACTATATGCGCCCCAAGTGTGGATTTATAAAATTAGCATCATTGTCAACTTTACAAATACAATCACTATCTACATTTATTAAGGAATCTTTATATCTGTTGATAGAGATTGTGAAATTTCATTGTAATTAAAAATTGTTCTTCCAATAGGCTTGTTGTATTTAAAAGACTTAGTAACATTCATGTCCTTAATAGGCAATAAATGATGAAATTGATTAAATAAATTCCTAAAATTCATAATACATATATATATATGTGTGTGTGTGTGTGTCTAATTGAAATCGAACAGGCAATATATCAAGAAAATTTATGATTCTATGTTGTTTTACAAATATTTCTTTATATTTTCAGGTGTTGATAAATTCTGTGATGATTAGTTACTCTATTCTAGTTTCAGCCTTATTTATGTCCGAGATCGCTTCAAATCAATTCCGTCTGATATTTATCTATTAGAATAATTTTAACAAAATGAATGTTTGAAAATATGATTTCTCTGTTGTTTTACAAATATATCTCTATCCTTTCAGGGGTTGATAAATTCTGTGATGATTAGTTACTCTATTCTAGTTTCAGCCTTATTTATGTCCGAGATCGCTTCAAATCAATTCCGTCTGATATTTATCTATTAGAATAATTTTAACAAAATGGATGTTTTTGAAAATATGATTTCTCTGTTGTTTTACAAATATATCTCTATCCTTTCAGGGCTTGATAAATTCTGTGATGATTAGTTACTCTATTCTAGTTTCAGCCTTATTTATGTCCGAGATGGCTTCAAATTAATTCCGTCTGATATTTATCTATTCGAATAATCTTGACAAAATGAATGTTTGAAAATATGATTTCTCTGTTGTTTTACAAATATATCTCTATCCTTTCAGGGGTTGATAAATTCTGTGACGATTAGTTACTCTATTCTAGTTTCAGCCTTATTTATGTCAGGGATCTCTTCAAATCAATAGCCGTCTGATATTTATCTATTAGAATAATCTTAACAAAATGAATGTTTGAAAATATGATTTCTCTGTTGTTTTACAAATATATCTCTATCATTTCAGGGCTTGATAAATTCTGTGATGATTAGTTACTCTATTCTAGTTTCAGCCTTATTTATGTCCGAGATCGCTTCAAATCAATACCGTCTGATATTTATCTATTAGAATAATCTTAACAAAATGAATGTTTGAAAATATGATTTCTCTGTTGTTTTACAAATATATCTCTATCCTTTCAGGGCTTGATAAATTCTGTGATGATTAGTTACTCTATTCTAGTTTCAGCCTTATTTATGTCCGAGATCGCTTCAAATCAATACCGTCTGATATTTATCTATTAGAATAATCTTAACAAAATGAATGTTTGAAAATATGATTTCTCTGTTGTTTTACAAATATATCTCTATCCTTTCAGGGCTTGATAAATTCTGTGATGATTAGTTACTCTATTCTAGTTTCAGCCTTATTTATGTCCGAGATCGCTTCAAATCAATACCGTCTGATATTTATCTATTAGAATAATCTTAACAAAATGAATGTTTGAAAATATGATTTCTCTGTTGTTTTACAAATATATCTCTATCCTTTCAGGGTTTGATAAATTCTGTGATGATTAGTTACTCTATTCTAGTTTCAGCCTTATTTATGTCCGAGATCGCTTCAAATCAATACCGTCTGATATTTATCTATTAGAATAATCTTAACAAAATGAATGTTTGAAAATATGATTTCTCTGTTGTTTTACAAATATATCTCTATCCTTTCAGGGCTTGATAAATTCTGTGATGATTAGTTACTCTATTCTAGTTTCAGCCTTATTTATGTCCGAGATCGCTTCAAATCAATACCGTCTGATATTTATCTATTAGAATAATCTTAACAAAATGAATGTTTGAAAATATGATTTCTCTGTTGTTTTACAAATATATCTCTATCCTTTCAGGGCTTGATAAATTCTGTGATGATTAGTTACTCTATTCTAGTTTCAGCCTTATTTATGTCCGAGATCGCTTCAAATCAATTCCGTCTGATATTTATCTATTAGAATAATCTTAACAAAATGAATGTTTGAAAATATGATTTCTCTGTTGTTTTACAAATATATCTCTATCCTTTCAGGGGTTGATAAATTCTGTGATGATTAGTTACTCTATTCTAGTTTCAGCCTTATTTATGTCTGAGATCGCTTCAAATCAATTCCGTCTGATATTTATCTATTAGAATAATCTTAACAAAATGAATGTTTGAAAATATGATTTCTCTGTTGTTTTACAAATATATCTCTATCCTTTCAGGGGTTGATAAATTCTGTGATGATTAGTTACTCTATTCTAGTTTCAGCCTTATTTATGTCCGAGATCGCTTCAAATCAATTCCGTCTGATATTTATCTATTAGAATAATCTTAACAAAATGAATGTTTGAAAATATGATTTCTCTGTTGTTTTACAAATATATCTCTATCCTTTCAGGGGTTGATAAATTCTGTGATGATTAGTTACTCTATTCTAGTTTCAGCCTTATTTATGTCCGAGATCGCTTCAAATCAATACCGTCTGATATTTATCTATTAGAATAATCTTAACAAAATGGATGTGTGGCGATTGTGCGTCGCCGGGCCCCGAACCAGGGACCCTTTGGTTATAAGACGGACATTATAATCACTGAGCAAAAGCTAGCTCCTCCTCTGTTCTTATAATTCGGGTACTGGCTCCGTGTGGCATCTTTGATCAGATGTCTTTGCTGCCGCAGATGTTTGTAAAACAACAGAGAAATCATATTTTCAAATATATCTCTATCCTTTCAGGGGTTGATAAATTCTGTGATGATTACTTACTCTATTCTAGTTTCAGCCTTATTTATGTCCGAGATCGCTTCAAATCAATACCGTCTGATATTTATCTATTAGAATAATCTTAACAAAATGGATGTTTGAAAATATGATTTCTCTGTTGTTTTACAAATATATCTCTATTCTTTCAGGGGTTGATAAATTCTGTGATGATTAGTTACTCTATTCTAGTTTCAGCTTTATTTGTGTCCGAGATAGCTTCAAATCAATAGCCGTCTGATATTTATCTATTAGAATAATCTTAACAAAATGGATGTTTGAAAATATGATTTCTCTGTTTTAAAAATATATCTCTATCCTTTCAGGGGTTGATAAATTCTTTGACGATTTTGGGTGTCTATTTCTTAGCAAAGAAGACAGTGATGTGATTTTGAAAGTGAAAGAGCGTGAGTTTCCAGCTCACAAAGTGATAATTGGTGCTCGGTCTCCAGTGTTTCGATCCATGTTCAGGCACGACGTTGTGGAGGCAAACACTGGTGTTGTGGAAATTCCTGACTGTGATCCAGACGTATTTGAAGCGTTTCTTTTCTATTTATATTCAATTAAAATGAAGAATATGAGTGTTAGCACCGCAGTGGACCTGTTCACTATGACAGACAAGTACGACGTGCCAGATCTGAATGCAGTGTGTGTTGAAATTATGATAAAAGAAATTTCCTTAGAAACATTCTGCGACTTAGTTACTGTGGCTCTGCTCCACAATGTGTCAAAGTTATTAGAAGCATGCAGAGAGTTTTTCACGAAAAATATGAAAGAAATCATTAAAACAGTTCAGTGGCAGCTATTCATAACTGAAAATCCAATTTCTGCAAACGAACTTTACATAAATGCCTTAAAAAGTTACAGACTAATTGCTGAATGACATTCTCATTTAAAATGTAACTCTATTGATAATTTCAAATGTTTAAGAAGCTTCTGGGAGCATATATTTTTCAAATGCATATTTTTGTGGAAAATAAAAATAATAATTTAATGAATTTTGTTTTTCGTAATTTCTAAAGATTATATTCACAATCTAGAGAGATATATATAAGTCTTTGGAAAATCAGGATTCATCATATTTATAGTTGTTTCTTTTATAGTTAATTTTGTTTTTTGTTGTTCGTAATTTCTAAAGATCATATTCACCATCTAGAGATATATATAAGCCTTTGAAAAATCAGGATTCACCATATTTATAGTACTGATATCACCATAATACACCTTTGCACTTAATAGCAGTTCTGGATATCAAAATTTGTTTTAAATTACAGCAGAAAATTAGTACGCATTCTGCAGTTCTGCAAACATGAAAAATTGCTGTGTGTAAAACAATATTTCATCTCCGATCACTGTATGCTGCCCTATTTTCAACTCTTTCCGACACTTTATTCTAAAAATCAATCATTAATAATAGACATTTTCAATCGTTTTATCAGAAAAACAGTCAGAAGACAATTTTTGTATTTGACGTGTTATTATGATTACAAATGGATCATAAACAGCTTTAAAAAGTGAATTATAAATTATAAACATATTTTCTGATATAAGTGTAAATAAAAATATCTTATGGATGGTTGGTTTTACAACAATAGAGTTAATTAGAAAATTTAGAATTTTGTTTTTCCTACGCAGGATGGTAAAACAAGAAAGATCAATCATGCATAAAGCATTGATTATGAAACACTTTCCAAATTCAATGCAATTTTATTTAAACACCTCTAAAATTAGATACATTCCTCGGTAATATTTTTAAAATTACCACAATACTACATTAATTCATTATATTTGAAAACTTAAAACTTCATCGAAAGAAATGAATTTCATTAAAATGACGGCATTGAAATATAAATTGCCAGGTTTAAGCATCTCTAAAATGCGATACATTCCTCGGTAATATTTTTAAAATTATCATAATAACTACAATAATTTATTTTATTTGAAAATTTAATCGAAAACAAATAAATTTATTCAAATGACGTCATGGAAATATAACACGCTTGGCTCTCTCTATAAAAGCAGAATTTCATTCATAAACTTTTTTCATTCATTTTATTCATCACAGTACTATAATAATTTATTTTATTTAAAAATTAAGACCATGGAGGTACAAGTAATTGAACTCTATGCTTAAAACTTCATCGAAAAAATCGTCCTATCTGTAAAATCAATAAATATTTCATTCATATCAGCTATATTGCAGACTCTATGAGCTAAATAATTTTGCGTTAAAGAAATGTTGAATGAGTTGTATACGAATTGCTGCATCTTTTGGTAATTACATTTTCCATAAGTGAAAATTAGGTATCGCTGTGGAAATAATCAAATTTGGATTATCATTTAAACTCAAATATATTGTAATTGCGTTGTTTCAGTATGTAGATGCACAGAATTTAAGCAAAAATAAAGCGGTTTTGGGACGGATACAACACTCAATATGAAGTAAAAAGAGCTTTATAAATCACGATTTTGACACAAGATGGATGTCATATTTTATTTTGAAGTGGGTCACGTGATCTCTTCATATAATCGTCACGTGATCGCTTCATATAAAAGGTGTAATTATTTTAATTTTTATTTAAAAAACAACAATATATTTTACTGAAATTTTTTGTTATATATCTTATGGGATAATATGAATATTTCCTAACACTTTCAAAGCAATTTGTGAATTTTAAATCCGCTTAAAAAATGTTTGAAAAATGAGATCCCATAGGGTTCAATGTATTTCATTTTTTCAACCCGGGTTCAATCCAAAACTAATTGGGTGATATTATTCATTTATATTCCCATAGGTTCCACAGATCGTCTGAACAACGTACTAAAATTTCGTTCTGATAAAGTCATTTTTATGGCAGTTATCGTGCTAATGGACAGACTGACAGACAGACAGAATGAACAAAGTCATAAACACTTTTCAACTATGTTGTAGTGTTAAAAACGCCTTTTGTGTGTTTAGCCGTTGTAGGGGAAATGAGGAATTTATATCCCACAGGGGTACCAGGGTCCGAATGCGGCAGCATACTTTAACATGAGGTATATTGTGGTGCTATTTTTCCTATGTTATAACGTGGGAGCATCAGATGATGAGAGGTGCAGCTTTTACACCTCACATGATTTGCCCACGAAGTGGGGGATTTTATAAATCAGATAAGAATAGGATGGATGTTTTTAATCCGTGGATAGATAAGAAGTATTGCTCAGAATATTTTGGGGATAATAATAAAATGTATAATACTATTAATTTCAGTTTTTTTTTTCTTTTTCTTGGTATCACCATAATATCCCTTTCAAAAATAATCAAATGCGAATTTCTACTTTCAAGAAACTAACAAATTAATTAACAAGAAACTAATTTTCAGTGTTTCAGAAACTGACAAATGTGATTTTGTATGTTGCAAAATTTAACAAACGTATCTTTCAGCGATTCAAAAATAACAAGTGTGTGTATTTTTCTATGGAAATAAAGAGGTTTTAAGAAGTGCACTGTTTTCGTTCAAAATTTAACAAATGTAAATTTCAGAATCCATATCAGCCCCTTAGTAGGTATTTTTATGGAACATCGTGTACATCCGCCCTTTTCCAACACGTGGGGTAGAAAAGTGAAAATTTTATATTTCACAGAAGGAAGGTTTTCACATCCGTTCAAAGTAACATCTCTTATATACAAGAAGATTATTTTGAAGGTTTTACGTATGTGCAGACAAAATTCCACAGTGTTATAGCAAGCTAAAACAAACATTTGAAGAACTTTACGATTAGTTTTCAAGTGTACAAACACTCATTTCAGTTGCTTAAGAAACACTCTTCTAGTGTTAAAATACATAAATGTTGCGTTTTTATATTCCAAACCCACCATCAGTAAAATGATCTAGTACCCAGAAATTTCATAATATTTTTTTACCACACCTTCATACTTATACTTTTTAACAACATTTCAGCGTATTCATACCTATATATCCTTAATACTTTATATGTACACGAAATATTTAATAAAAATCCCATTTTGACCTATCGAACATCCATAATTTTTCTTAAAAACTTCATTCTCTGCAATAGATAATTCAATCATAGTTTGAGTATTGCTCAATTTTCATACACAACAAAGTGATTTTGTCAGTGCAAAATATAGTTCTAACCAATTACTCATGTTAACTAATTTTCATAATGCAGGTATGCGTTTAAAAATTCTTATATAATATTAAGACTAGTATTCATAGAAACCATCCTCCTCACATTTCTTTAGAGCAATCTATTTTTTTTTCAGAATCTTCACTACTTTTAGAAACTTTAAATCACTAAATACGCTTAATTCAACTGGTATGTTATGTACTCCATCCTATAATTTTATGGTAAGCATTAGATTTCTATTGACTAATGTGTAAAAATTCGCAATATTTTGCTAAATTTTATCGTAACTGCTATATACTTTTTCTTCAAGTCACACAACTTTTACCATGCCTATATAATATATTTTACCATGCCTATATAATATATACAACATAAATGCATACTCCATATTCAATAAATGTGAATTTATATAAAGGCAAAGAAAGAGACAATATAGGTGACAGCAATATTTATTAGCGAGCACATATAAATAAAAATTTGATGTGGGCAGCACATGACTTTCCCTGCAAACTTATATTAACGTTCTCTATATTTTAATTAAATTTATTTCACTTTTAATTCAATTTTCGTTCTCATTTGGTAACTGGAGTTATTTTCAAAGGTGGCGTAGAGAAAATAGGGAAAACTAAAATACCTCGAGAACGGCTAGTCCTAGTGTAATGGGGTTGGTCTTATTCTTTTCGTCGTTAAAAATTGCGTATTAAATGAGCATTTAATGGTTATATTTGAGTATACCTAGTTCTTTAGTTTAGATTTTGACGATTTTTGCGGGCCATTTTGCAAAAAAAAGGCAGGTTATTTTTTGTCGAATCGTACCAAAATCTAATCAGCACCAGGGTAATCTACAAGTGACTCATCTACCGAATTTTGTAAAATTCGGTCCAGTAGTTTTTCAGATAGAGTGGATAAAAGTTTTTGCGGGCCATTTTGCAAAAAAGGCGGATTCTTTTATTCCAAATCCTACCCAAAACTAATCAGCACCAGACTCGCTCATAAGTGACTTACCTACCAAATTTTGTGAAATTCGGTCCATTAGTTTTTTAGTTAGAGTGGATACAAAATCTGCACAAACAAACAGACACACACACAGACAGACACACACACACACACACACAGACGTCTCGCTAAAAATGGTTTTTTCGTATTCTAGAGGTCTTGAAACGTGTAGATCCGTCGAAAACTCGAGTTGCGATTTTCGACATGATTCCAATGCTTTCCCTATACATTACCATGTATTGCAGGGAAAGTAAAAATACAACATTTTTATAATTTAGGATATTCCTAGTCGTTTAATTTCTT
Organism: Amaurobius ferox; assembly: GCA_951213105.1. Lineage (NCBI taxonomy): Eukaryota > Metazoa > Arthropoda > Arachnida > Araneae > Amaurobiidae > Amaurobius > Amaurobius ferox. The sequence goes on from OX578152.1 coordinate 101,535,529, forward strand.
TTTCGATGATTATATTTACCAACATCAACATCCATTTTTAGAATTCGATCAAAGGTCTAGCCAGGCCTCGTTGCAAAAATTCTTAAAATGGTTCATTTATCTTGAGAAAAGCATCATCCACCTGATGTGGGAGACTTGCTTCAAGTAGGCAAGTGGTAATCCAACTTCTAAAATGAGTAGTAATAAATTGTATTTCCCCATTTTTACCCGGCTGCGCTAGTTTGATCTCTAACACTGTATACCACTTAATTTGTCCAAAGTCCGCCATTTTGTTCTTCGTGACATTTAATAATAGAATGTAAACCTCATTAAAAATACCAACATATCAAGGTTAATGCCATCTTTTAGTGAAATTGTGATACTTGATACAATGTTTAACGCATCCTTCATACTTATATGGAAAATCTCTGATCTGGGAAACTCAACTTTCATTCTTTAGATGCAAGTATCTCAGATTCAGCTTTTTGTTTTACAAGCATATGATGTTTTAAAGTAGAAGCGCGATCAAACTTTTTAAAACATTCTGTACATTCATGATACTTAGGAAATCCAGCAAAGGTAGCTTTACCTAGACTAATCGTATGTACTTTAACATGACGCAATAAGTTATTTTTTCTATTTAAAGCCCTACCCCACTTATCACATGGAAATGACTCTTCACCTAGATGAATATTTGGATATCTAGTCAGGCTCTGCTTCTGAACAACAGCTCTATTACAAGTAGTACATACCTAACAAAGATCAAATACAGGGCTTTAGTATAAGCATGTTATAAATTTACTCTAGCAATGGAATACATTACTTAAGATTTATGCAAAGTAAGCATAGATTCCTTATACCATTCCGACAAGAATCATACTAAAATTGTTACTAAATAAGTAATAGACTATTATAGATACTAACGTATCATTTCACATCTCCTTCCCTTTAGAATGCATCTCAGTATCATGCCTAAGTGCTAAATCAGGTTTCCGACAAAGGAAAATTAAGTACTTGTCAGAAGCGTAAGTAACTAAGGGTAAAATCTATAAAATATATAAGCTTGACCCTTGGTCAGCATCTATATTCCAATAAGTATCTTGCCATCGTAAAATTCGTATAGCTTATCCTATTAATATGTTACTTACCTTTGACATTTCTGAAAATTCATTAATCAAAACAATAAGCAAAGTTTTTAAAAGAAAAGTCCAAAAGAGAATATCACATCGATTTATTGAAACAAAAATATATTTGTTCATTGTATTTCAATCAACTTTCCTTTTAATATCGTGAATGTAAATCATTTCATATTGCAATTTTACCTTCATCAAAATTCATCGATTTATCATAATAATCAAGCAACATAATGCCATTTCAAATTTTGTTTATATTTTGGTTCCATATACTTATGGTATGCATTAATAATTTATCATCGGGGACTATGTCTCTCGAGGAATAATTGCAAATTTCCTACATGTCTAATATGCCTCTTTGGGCTCAATGCAGATTCAATAATTAAATTAGATATAAATTCTCTCAATTATGTTTTAGACTTATTCATTATTATTCAACATCTTAGCATAATTGATGAGACACTTATCCAGTATTTTCTATTTAATTGCTCATTAAAATTAATGGTTAAATTCATATGTGTAAGTATAACTCAATCAAATGATCATTGGTATATTCTCTCCAAATTTTGGGTTACTTGCAGCACCGCCTATGTAGCATAGAGGCAAACGTAATTTTTATAAGGGGGGGGGGGGGGGGGCTCATTTTCCAATACAAAAAAAAAAAAGAAAAAATCTGATGTGTGCAGCACATGACTTTCTTTATATAATGCAATGATTTTACTACTTTTACAGTAAAAAAAATAGATTATTTTTATAGTAGTTATTTATATTCTTTCCAAGATATTGAATTTTCGTCAATGAGTCGTCACATTTTCATTGTAGTCATCATCAATGAGTCGTCATTGATTTAGCGTCATTTTTATCCATTTGGCGAGTTTTTCGTTAATTTAGCAACATTTAAAAAAGTCGCCAAGTTGGCTACATTCCACAAAATTCGTCGCCAAAATCTCGCCAAGCGTTATGGACGAAGAAATAAGTTATTCTTACAGCAAATAAATGACTATTGGCGTTCAAATACAAAAGTATTACTCAAAGTATCTTTTCTCAAGAATGAAACGAGCTAGATCCACGAGAATGATGTCAACAAATTTATCGCATGGTATTACATATGAAAAGTGAACATGTTTCTCAATAGGAAATATTTATTTTTTTATTTTATATGACTTTTTGATAATTTGTTTGAAAAATGTACAATATCTCGAGAACGGGTCATGTTAGCGTTCTAAAATTTATATTAATCGTTTTCTAATGAAACATTACATAAGAAATGTCTATTTTCTTAACTTTATTAGCGGTTTTGATTTTTTGACGATTTTTTCAAAATTTCACTCAAAAATTTAGGGGGTTCTAAACATTCGATTGCGTGTAAAAACAATAGGCTTCCAGTGTTTACGGATTGTGATTTTTGTACCAAATTTCGTTTGAATCGGTCTATTCGTTTGTCAGTTATCGTCTCCACAGACTCACTGACGCACACATACTTTCAAACACACACACACAGACATGACTTCAAAAATGTTTGATTCGTGATCAGAGATGCTTGAAACGTGCTCTCTCATCGAAAACTCGAATTCGAATTTTCGACCCCGTCACAATACTTTCCTTATACATTATGTATATAAGGAAAGTAATAAATTGCAGATTGTAATGTGCGGAATACATATTTAGCCTTTATTTTATTTAACAAGAATCCTTGTCCACCAATTCGTTTATAACACACATATCATATCCTTCCATTATTTAAGGTTTTTATCAATTGTATTTATTTATTATAAAATTTGTTTTGCCTTAAAATTATGAATTTCCATTTGAATTATCATAACAAAGTACCTCGTGAAATTGGCAATTTGAATGTGAGCAATACTTTAGCTTGTGAGGCTATTTAAGATATGAGAAGGTTGACCACCCTTCTGCATGTAAAATTAATCTGCACCAGGCAGGTTGCATAGTTCTCTCCAACGCACAGTCTGTTGCGAAATGCATAGCATCACGTTTATAAACTATAAAGTATTTAAGATTTATTTTATTCTCAATTTTCATTATAATGTAATAATTCTTTTTGGCACACTCCGGCTATTTTAATGAAAATCCAAACGATAGCTCAGCGGCTAAGTAAACAATTTTGAGGAAAATAATTCTACAAATAAAATCTATACTACACGGAGGTGAGCTCATATATTAATCACCATGTGAAGCTATTCCATCTGGAATATCATTAATTATTAAAGTTAAGCGTCTCCCATTAGTTTGACGTTCTATTGCATTTCATTCATCTTTATAAACTTCTTATCTTTCAATTACCGATACTGGTTTCATTCACATGTCACCAACACAATAGATCTGATCTTCAAATTATATACATTTTAAACGATTAGCACTGTTAAATATCAAGACAATATTCAATTTCTATTCAGTTTAGAATCATTATTAACATAGTATCAATATCACTATGTAAATTTTATAGTCAATCACAATTTATCAAAAATCAAAATTTCCCATATATCATAATCAATTATTAAAAACAAAATACATATCCTCTCGCTACCCGGTGGTATAAATTATTAATTACATTTCTAAATCTTAATTCAAGTTCTGTATACATTAAAATTTTAAATTCACTTTAGGGTATATCCATATTCATTTGAATAATCTACGATAATTATAATTTTAATCAATTATTCCTTAAATTATTGTCCGTACTGTTTGCTTACTTGGTAGCAAATGGCATGTACCTCCTTTGGACAGTCATGAATGTAAGTCACAATAAGTTCATTTTATCTCAACCTTGTGAAAAGGGGTACCCAGACTATGGGTCACTGATTACCGTTCTTTCGCACTCAGTTCCAACTAGTTATATAGGAGTTCTTCAAGACCGGCACTTAACGGTTTATTTGGACTGCATCGAGAATTGCCATTATGGGTTGTCGCATCACTTGTTCCTACTTCATCATCTTATTACTTTCCTTATATACATAATGTATAAGGAAAGTATTGTGACGGGGTCGAAAATTCGAATTCGAGTTTTCGACGGGAGAGCACGTTTCAAGCATCCCTGATCACGAATCAAGCATTTTTGAAGTGATGTCTGTGTGTGTGTGTGTGTGTTAAAGTATGTGTGTGTGTGTGTGTGAAAGGATGTGTGTGTGTGTGTCAGTGGGTCTGTGGAGACGATAACTGACGAACGAATGGACCGATTTGAACCAAATTTGGTACAAATATCACAATCCGTAAACAGTGGAAGCCTATTGTTTTTATACGCAATCGAATGTACAGAACCCCCCTAAATTTTCGAATGAAATTTTGAAAAAATCGTCAAAAAATCAAAACCACTAATAAAGTTACTCAAATAGATATTTCTTATGTAATTTTTCATTAGAAAACGATTGACATAAATTTTAGAACGCTAACACGAACCGTTCTCGAGATATTGTACATTTAAAAAAAAATATCAAAAAGTCATATAAAATAAAAAAAAATATTTCTTACTGATAAACATGTTCACTTTTCATATGTAATACCATGCGATAAATTGGGTGACATCATTCTCGTGGATCTAGCTCGTTCCATTCACGAAAAAAGATACTCTGAGTAATACTTTTGTATTTGAACGCCAATAGTCATTTATCTGCTGTAAGAATAACTTATTTCTTAGTGCATAACGCTTGGTGAGATTTTGGCGATGAATTTGGCGGAATGTCGCCAACTTGGCGACTTTTTGAAATGTTGCCAAATTAACGAAAATCTCGCCAAATGGATAAAAATGACGCTAAATCAATGAAAATGACGACTGATTGTCGAAAATTCAATGTCTTGGAAGGAATATTAGTATCTACTATAAGAAAAACCTATTTCTTTACTGTAAAAGTAGTAAATTCATTACATTATATAAGGAAAGTCATGTGTTACCCACATCAGATTTTTTTACATTATGATCACTCAGAAACATATTATGAACAAATTTGGGTATTCGTTTTTAAATCCCTTAGAAAGTTAATTTTTTAAAAATATTTTTCTGCATTAAAACTTAATTTTTATCATTTAATTAGGTTCTTATTCACTTTTAATTGCCTTAATAAAGTCCAATAATGAAATGCATACCCAGTTTCATTAAAAAGTATAAAAGGTGTCTTCTTGCCAAATTTCATGCATCTCAATCAAAAATTAAGACGCATGGAGCATTTTAAAAATGTAAAACCTTTGAAAATTTTGTTTCGAAAAAAATGCATTTAACCTTTTGCTTACGGGTGGGACAGCGTCCATCCCAAACGAAGAACCTTCCTAAAAGACAGGACGCCAATGTCTGCGTCCATGGACGCCAATGCCTGCAAAGGGGGATAGAACTGTTTAGGATAGGGTATGTCAAATACCTGTCTTTTTGGAAGGTTCTTCGTTTGGGATGGACGCTGTCCCACCCGTAAGCAAAAGGTTAAATGTGTAAAATAATGTTATGTATTAAAAAGAAAACATCCTTTTTGGTCGATTTTTGCTCATTTCAACGTCCACCGTCCCCTTAATTCGAAAAGTAATGTTTTAATTCCTATTTCAACCGGAATTTGAGATCCTCTAAGTCGAGGCTCAATAACGTATAATTTGCTGGTGTAAGTAGGAGTCCAGCATTTCAGTGCTTATCTAATGAGGTTCTCATAAAGTTCAGCGTAAATCAATTCCCTGGAATTTACATGGTTCGGCATAGATTCCCTGGAATTACGGGATCTAGTACAGTGCATAAGGCAAAAGCGCCATTTTAGCAAAGAGGGCCGAAGCTGAAGGGGCACACTCTTTATCTACATACTTGTAAGTGTTTCAAGCATCGAGTGAGAGAGAACTTTTGTCGGATCTTAGGCCATCGACAAACAAGGGGGTCCAGTATCTCACGGCCATTAGCTAAAGGGGTCGCTTCCTTTTGTTGTATTTATTATAGTTTTGTTTTACATCATTGACACTTGTGAGCTATTTTTAGCCTACACATGTACAAAAGCGGTGGTAAAAAGAGCATGCTTTTCCAAGGACGAGTGAATTTCTGTATTCCGATTCCGTGATTGGAAAAAACTAGCTATCAAATAGTCACTTCAATAATAAAACAATGTCTGATTCAAAATGGATCATGACAGTACTATAATTAATATTTACTACTATAACTCTCATCCATAGTCCCTTTTCCTTGCATAAAAGATATATTTTTGTTTAGATTGTTACATTCTATCATTATAACAACTATGCTTTTATTATTTTCTGATTCAAAAACCTCACAGAAAAGCATTTAACGCATTAATTACGATTAAGAGTTACATACGTTTAGAAGATTTAGATAAAGTTCCTTATGTACTTGACCATGTTGTTTCAAATTAACTAGAGGATTAAACCCTTCTCTACAGATTTTATATGCGTAAGATCTCATAATTAGGTAAATACTCAGATGTCGATATAGATTCCTTTTCAATGTAAAAGTTTTTAAACAGGCAAGATAAGACCATACAAGATAAAATTTTATACTTTAGTATAAACAAGGTGTAAATTTTCTCAAGCAACGTAATACATTTCTCAAGATTTATATAAAGTAACCATAGGTTCCTTATACCACCTCGTAAAAAATATTCCAAAATGTTAAAGTAACCAAGTTAAAGAATATTTCTAGATTCTAAAACTCCAATGTGTTACATTAAATTCATAAAAATCGTAATTAAATGAAACAATTAAGCCATTACACGTTATAAACATGTTAATTTTAATGAAATTGTAGAATAAAGTCACATTAAAACAAGTACATACATGTCCACTCCTGCGTAAAGACGTCACATCGGGTATATGAACATCAGTAATGGCAGATGTAGCATCTCCAATACTATCACTCAAAGAAAACATGTCGCGACAAGAATAGGAGAGAGCACCCTAAGCAAAACCTAGCGATATGAAAATTTCGTCTAGAACGACCAAATTACAATCTAGAAGCTACTCACATCTCCTCCACGCCAAGGTCATATTACGGTTACCGTTAAGCCGAGTACAAGTTACCATAATTACATACACTATCCTATTAAAACAGACGACACCTACCCACTTAATATAGTAAAATTTTGCTAAGTATCCCTTTAATAATCGTCATCGATACATTTAATGGATGCTCGTAGGGTAAAAATCCCTTTCCATCTGCCAAAAATATCAGATTTTAAGAAAAGAATTTCTCCCCTCCCTCTTCATTTTCCCTAAATGTAAGTAAAATAGTATATTAAGATTAATTAAAAAATCCCAACATATCTACTGAAAAACAATTTAACCTACTTAAAACCCTCTTCAAATACATTCAAAGCGGATCCTTAACCATGAATGTTTATACACTGTTGGCCATTAAAATTGCCACACCATGAAGGCGGCATGCAACAAACGTCAAATTTTCATGAAAGGTACCGCATGCTGGGACATGCGTTAGCATTGCAGCGCATGCGAAAAAAGCAGGTATGAGTAACGTCATCTACATTCTTTATAAAAGGGAAGATTGCACAGCGGGTTTTTCATTACTTATCAAACTTTTAATCTCATACCTAAATAACAGACACTTACAAGTTAGAGTAAAAGATAACTTGTCTACACCCAAGCTCATTAAAAGTAGTGTACCGCAAGGATCCATCCTGGGCCCGACACTCTTTAACATATATCTAAATGACATCCCCAGGACCCCAGACACTCTATGCAGACGACAGTGCGATACTTGCAAAACACCCTTACGTCTCAGTAATGCACAGACAGCTACAACAACACTTAGACATACTCCAAACATGGCTGGAAAAATGGCGAATAAAATTAAACCCCAATAAATGTCATTGGATTTATTTCTCTAGAAAACGTAAATCTCCGCCGCCTCTGTACATAAACAACCATGGCCTAAAAGCGGAAAAATCTACTAAATACCTAGGTGTAACGATAGATTCCCACCTAACCTGGAAACAGCACGTAACGAACTTAATCAAAAAAGCGTATATGGCCACAGGAGCCTTATACCCAATGATAGGAAACGGAAATCTAAATTATCAAAATAAACTCCTAATTTATAAATCGGTCATCCGCCCGGGAATGCTATATGCAGCACCCGTATGGGGATATGCCTGTAAAACTACTATAGACTTACTAGAGACAAAACAAAACAAATCCCTAAGGATTATAAGGAAAGCCCCTAGATACTTACGAAACTCGGTAATTAGGAAGGACTTCAAAATAAAAACTGTTAGAGCCAAAATTAAAAAACTAGCGCTTAAATTCTATAAAAATGTGCCATCTGTTCCAAATGAACTACTATTCAATCTGCATGATTATGATCATCGCAAAGCCAAATCACGTAAGAGACCCCGCGCGGTACTTAATATTGAAAATCGGAATTAGGTAAGTCCCAACTTAAATAGTTGATATTAAATAAAAACTCGATCAATGTTTTCTAAAAAATGTTCTTAAACCTTAAACTGCCAAATTGCTAGGAAATCCTTAGATCTGCATCAACTCCCCAAAATTACTCAACTCTAAATATGCAACAAACTGCCACACTAGGAGCTAAGTCAAATAATTAAAACAGTAAATCAAAAACCTCGAACCTCCAAGTATAGTCAAATGAAATAATGTTACAGTATGAAGATAAGAACCACACCTAGAGATTGGAGATTAAAGGCGCTTCGCGCCTGGTGCTCTTTTCTGGACGAAACCCCCGGCTGGGGGTTTCTCATTCGGAAATCGTATTTGAACGTTGGTTGTTTGTGTGAAGGTCGTGTTATGCCACGTGTAAGAAGGAGAAACTCCTACCAGCACATATCGAAATTCGACCGTGGTAGGATCGTGACCTATCGGGACTACGGTTTATCATTCCGCGACATTGCTGTTCGCGTTGGTCGGGCTCCCATGACTTTCTGCCGAATATGGAATCGATGGGTCCAGGAGGGCCATACTGAACGACATGCAGGATCTGGGCCGCCCCGGGCCACTAACGCCCGAGAGGGGGTTTTAAATGTCGCCAAATTAACGAAAATCTCGCCGAATGGATAAAAAAGACGCTAAATCAATGAATATGACGACTAATTGAAGAAAATTCAATGTCTTGAAAAGAATATAAGAAACTACTATAAGAATAACATTTTTTTTATCTGTAAAAGTAGTAAATTCATTGCATTATGTAAGGAAAGTCATGTGTTGCCCACATCAGATTTTTTTTTACATATAGGGCAGAATGCCCGCGTCTCACTAGTTGAGATATAGGAAGACACCAACTTTTGTTTTGTTTTCCCACGACATCCAAACTTATTTGCAGAGAAAATTATATCTTGAAATTATATCGGCTTTATTGATTTTTATGCATGCATAGTGTAATATATATGGAAAGTAAAATATGCAACGGGATCGAAAAATTCGAATTTGAATTTTCGACGAAAGACCCCGTTTCAAGCATCCTTAAACTCGAATCGCACATTTCTGAAGTGGTGTGTGTGCACGTACGTTAGTTGATGAGCCCGTGAATCTCTGGATGCGATTTCACAAACGAAAGGAGCGTTTCAAACGTAATTTTATGAGATTATTACAATCAATGAATACTGGAACTGTGATGATTTTAAACATAATTGAATGTTCATACCTCTCCAATTTTCGAATGAAAATCATTAAAAAATTGAGACTTTCAATAATGGTAAATAAACAATCATTTATGACAATTTTGTACGATTTTCTGATGAATTAAGAAAATAAATAAATAAAAACACAATTATAAAACAAGACTTTCAGCAATGTTAAATCAATAATCTTTTACTACGTAATGTTTCATTAGAACACGAGTAACACACTTTAGAACATGAGAATGAATCATTTACTGGATGCTTGCGTTTATTAAATAATTTTTTCATAAAAATTACATGAAATTTAATAAATCTGATGTGGGCAGTACATGACTTTCCTTGCAGACTTATATCCACGTTCTCTTCATTTTAATTAAATTTAATTCATTTTTATACAATTTTCGTTATCGTTTGGTAACTGGACTTATTTTCAAAGGTGGCGTAGAGAAAATACGATAAAACTAAAATATCTCGAGAACAGCTAGTCCTGGTGTAATGGAGTTGGTCTTATTCTTTTCTTTAAGTACGTATAAAAAAAAGCATATTACGTAAAAAAAAGCATTTAATGGATAAATTTAAGCATACGTAGTTTTACTTTAGATTTTGACGAGTTTTGCGGGTCATTTTGCAAAAAAATAGCAGGTTATTTTTTTCCGAAGCGTACCAAAATCTAATCAGCATCAGAGTAACCCACAAGTGACTTATCAACCGAATTTTGTGAAATTCGGTCCATTAGTTTTTCAGCTAGAGTGGATACAGGCTTTTGCGCGCCATTTCGCTGAAAAAGGCGGGTTCTTTTATCCCAAATCGTACCCAGAACTAATTAGCACCAGATTCGCCCATAAATGACTTACCTACCAAATTTTATGAAATTCGGTCAATTAGTTTTTTAGTTAGAGTGGATACAAAATCTGCACAGGCAGACAGATAGACACCCAGACACACATACACACAGACATACACACAGACGGCATGCTAAAAATGTTTTTTTCGTATTCTACAGGTCTTGAAACGTGTAGATCCGTCGAAAATTCGAGTTGCGATTTTCGACATGATTCCCATACTTTCCCTATACATTACCATGTATTGCAGGGAAAGTAAAAATCTGATGTGGGCAGCACATGACTTTCCCTGCAGACTTATATCCACGTTCTCTTTATTTTAAATACATTTATTTCACTTTTATTGAATTTTCGTTCTCATTCGGTAACCGGGCTTATTTTCAAAGGTGGCGTAGGGAAAGTACGAAAAACTAAAATATCTCGAGAACGGCTAGTCCTAGTGTAATGGGGTTGGTCTTATTATTTTCGTCGTTAAACATTACGTATTAAACGGGCATTTTATGGATATATCTGAGTATACCTAGTTCTTTAGTTTAGATTTTGAAGATTTTTGCGGGCCGTTTTGCAAAAAAAGGCAGGTTATTTTTTTCCGAATCGTACCAAAATCTAATCAGCACCAGAGTGACCTATACGTGACTCATCTACCGAATTTTGTGAAATTCGGTCCATTAGTTTTTCAGCTAGAGTGGATACAAGCTTTTGCGGGCCATTTCGCAAAAAAATGCGGGTTCTTTTATTCCGAATCGTACCCAAAACTAATCAGCACCAGCCCCGCCCACAAGTGACTTACCTACCAAATTTTGTGAAATTCGGTCCATTAGTTTTTTAGTTACAGTGGATACAAAATCTGCACAGACAGACAGACACACAGACAGACAGACAGACACACAGACAGACAGACAGACACACAGACAGACAGACAGACAGACAGACAGACAGACAGACAGACACACGCACAGACGTCACGCTAAAAATGGTTTTTTCGTATTCTAGAGGTCTCGAAACGTATAGATCCGTCGAAAACTCGAGTTGTGATTTTCGGTATGATTCCAATACTTTCCCTATACATTACCATGTATTGCAGGGAAAGTAAAAATCTGATGTGGACAGCACATGACTTTCCCTGCAGACTTATATCCACGTTCTCTTTATTTTAATTAAATTTATTTCACTTTTATTCAATTTTCGTTCTCATTCGGTAACCGGGCTTATTTTGAAAGGTGGCGTAGGGAAAGTACGAAAAACTAAAATATCTCGAGAACGGCTAGTCCTAGTGTAATGGGGTTGGTCTTATTCTTTTCGTCGTTAAACATTACGTATTAAACGGGCATTTAATGGATATATCTGAGTATACCTAGTTCTTTAGTTTAGATTTTGAAGATTTTTGCGGGCCGTTTTGCAAAAAAAGGCAGGTTATTTTTTTCCGAATCGTACCAAAATCTAATCAGCACCAGGGTGACCTATACGTGACTCATGTACCGAGTTTTGTGAAATTCGGTCCATTAGTTTTTCAGCTAGAGTGGATACAAGCTTTTGCGGGCCATTTCGCAAAAAAAGGCGGGTTCTTTTATTCCGAATCGTACCCAAAACTAATCAGCACCAGCCCCGTCCACAAGTGACTTACCTACCAAATTTTGTGAAATTCGGTCCATTAGTTTTTTAGTTACAGTGGATACAAAATCTGCACAGACAGACAGACACACAGACAGACAGACAGACAGACACACAGACAGACAGACAGACAGACAGACACACAGACAGAACCAGCCCCGCCCACAAGTGACTTACCTACCAAATTTTGTGAAATTCGGTCCATTAGTTTTTTAGTTACAGTGGATACAAAATCTGCACAGACAGACAGACACACAGACAGACAGACAGACACACAGACAGACAGACAGACAGACACACGCACAGACGTCACGCTAAAAATGGTTTTTTCGTATTCTAGAGGTCTCGAAACGTATAGATCCGTCGAAAACTCGAGTTGTGATTTTCGGTATGATTCCAATACTTTCCCTATACATTACCATGTATTGCAGGGAAAGTAAAAATCTGATGTGGACAGCACATGACTTTCCCTGCAGACTTATATCCACGTTCTCTTTATTTTAATTAAATTTATTTCACTTTTATTCAATTTTCGTTCTCATTCGGTAACCGGGCTTATTTTGAAAGGTGGCGTAGGGAAAGTACGAAAAACTAAAATATCTCGAGAACGGCTAGTCCTAGTGTAATGGGGTTGGTCTTATTCTTTTCGTCGTTAAACATTACGTATTAAACGGGCATTTAATGGATATATCTGAGTATACCTAGTTCTTTAGTTTAGATTTTGAAGATTTTTGCGGGCCGTTTTGCAAAAAAAGGCAGGTTATTTTTTTCCGAATCGTACCAAAATCTAATCAGCACCAGGGTGACCTATACGTGACTCATGTACCGAGTTTTGTGAAATTCGGTCCATTAGTTTTTCAGCTAGAGTGGATACAAGCTTTTGCGGGCCATTTCGCAAAAAAAGGCGGGTTCTTTTATTCCGAATCGTACCCAAAACTAATCAGCACCAGCCCCGCCCACAAGTGACTTACCTACCAAATTTTGTGAAATTCGGTCCATTAGTTTTTTAGTTACAGTGGATACAAAATCTGCACAGACAGACAGACACACAGACAGACAGACAGACAGACACACAGACAGACAGACAGACAGACAGACACACAGACAGACAGACAGACACACGCACAGACGTCACGCTAAAAATGGTTTTTTCGTATTCTAGAGGTCTCGAAACGTGTAGATCCGTCGAAAACTCGAGTTGTGATTTTCGGCATGATTCCAATACTTTCCCTATACATTACCATGTATTGCAGGGAAAGTAAAAATAGTAACTTGGATCCAATACATTATTCCGATATACAATATTATGCAACATATCTGTTAACACCATTTTTGTGGATCTACATCGCTGCATTTACGAGAGAAGTTACTTTTGTAATAGTTTTGTATTTTGATATTTTTGATAATACTTTTGCATTTTGATTCGTCAATAATTATTGCACATTTCACGCAACATTTATTGGAGAAAGAATTCTAATTTCTTCGATAAACCTTCTCACTTCAGGGGAATTTATATTCTCCGATGTAGAAAATGTCGCGTGTTGCCCACGTCACGGGATATTATATTTTTACTTTCATTATTACATTTGATGAAGTTGCACATGAGTATACAAGGTAAGTTATTCTATTTGGTCTCATACCCCAAACGCCCCATTTTCAATTTACGTGGTATTAAACCAATGCTGAAGCACGTGAAATGGATCCTGTACATCATAATTTCATTGAATTACGCAGGGAAAGTCATGTGCTGCTCATATAAGGTTTTTTCTTCTTTTTTTTACTTTCCCTGCAATACATGGTAATGTATAGGGAAAGTATTGGAATCATGCCGAAAATCGCAACTCGAGTTTTCGACGGATCTACACGTTTCGAGACCTCTAGAATACGAAAAAACCATTTTTAGCGTGACGTCTGTGTGTCTGTCTGTGTGTGTGTCTGTCTGTCTGTGTGTCTGTCTGTCTGTGCAGATTTTGTATCCACTCGAACTAAAAAACTAATGGACCGAATGTCACAAAATTTTGTAGGTAAGTCACTTGTGGCCGGGGCTGGTGCTGATTAGTTTTGGGTACGATTCGGAATAAAAGAACCCGCCAATTTTGTGAAATGGCCCGCAAAAGCTTGTATCCACTGTAGCTGAAAAACTAATGGACCGAATTTCACAAAATTCGGTAGATGAGTCACGTATAGGTCACCCTGGTGCTGATTAGATTTTGGTACGATTCAGAAAAAAATAACCTGCCTTTTTTTGCAGAATGGCCCGCAAAAATTATCAAAATCTAAACTAAAAAGCTACGTATGCTCAAATATATCCATTAAATGCTTGTTTAATACGTAATTTTTAACGAAGAAAAGAATAAGACCAACCCCATTACAGTAGGACTAGCCGTTCTCGAGATATTTTAGTTTTTCGTACTTTCCCTACGCCACCTTTGAAAATAAGTCCGGTTATCGAATGAGAAAGAAAATTGAATTAAAAGTGAAATAAATTTAATTAAAATAAAGCGAACGTTAATATAAGTTTGCAGGGAAAGTCATGTGCTGCTCACATCAGATTTTTACTTTCCCTGCAATACATGGTAATGTATAGGGAAAGTATTGGAATCATGTCGAAAATCGGAACTCGAGTTTTCGACGGATTTACACGTTTCAACACCTTTAGAATACGATAAAACTATTTTTAGCGTGACGTCTGTGTGTGTGTTTGTGTGTCTGTCTGTGCAGATTTTGTATCCACTCTAGCTGAAAAACTAATGGACCGAATTTCGCAAAATTCGGTAGATGAGTAACTTATGGGTCACCCTGGTGCTGATTAGATTTTGGTACGATTCGGAAAAAAATAACCTGCCTTTTTTTGCAAAATGGCCCGCAAAAATTGTCAAAATCTAAACTAAAAAGCTACGTATGCTCACATATATACATTAAATGCTTGTTTAATACGTAATTTTTAACGAAGAAAATAATAAGACCAACCCCATTACACTAGGACTAGCCGTTCTCGAGATATATTAGTTTTTTTCGTATTTTCTCCTCGCCACTTTTGAAAATAAGTACAGTTATCAAATGAGAACGAATATTGAATTAAAAGTGAATTAAATTTAATTAAAATAAGGAGAACGTGGATATACGTCTGCAGGGAAAGTCATGTGCTGCCCACATCAGATTTTTTTTTTTTTCGCGGAAGGCGGCTTAGTTTGGTGTGTTAATTTCTATTTGATACCTGTTGACTGGTGCATATTTTAAAGCACTTTCCGTACTTTGTCTCATCTCCATCTGATATTATCAGTGTAATATCGATTTATCAGTGATAAGATTTGAAACACATGACAGTACTAAATCAATTCATTTCCGGCGCCATTGTCTTTTAAAGTACTGTAAAAGTTCCCGTGAACTTAGGGGAGGTGAATTTTTTTACATCAGCAAACTAGACTCTGAAACGGTGAGTGAATTTTCATTTTTAAGCAAGCGCGTCACTTCTAATGTATAAGTTCTGTCTACATGTTCTATACTACAAAAATGCTGGCCCAGTATGTCGACAGAATTTTCGGGCGGATATGCCGGACATTTTTCATTGCGTACCTCTGAGGGAAATGCAGATGCATGATTATTTTTATATATACTTTTTTTTCTAAACGAGCGTTGGGCCATATAAGAATAGCTTAAGAATGTTTTATTCTGAACGGGCGTTCTAGTAATTTTACATAATAAAATAAGGTGTTTATGCGTCTGATTCCTATGCAGCAGGAAACAAAGCGTCGGAACCTCGTTGAGATTTTTTGTTAAAATTTAAATTTGTTTATTAGTTACGAATTTTGGAATTGGAAAATTGTATTTTCTGCTACATTTTTTTTTCTTCAAATTAAGTCTTTTTTTTTTTTTAATTTTCTGCCGCTTACAATTCGAGAACTGGTGTTTTTGATTAAATCACAGACTTTTAATTTATGGGTTTTTAACTTTACGAATTAAAAATAAATTCTTAATATATATATTTTTAATATGATGATATATTGTGATTATGAGTATCGTGAATTCTCTGAGATAATTAGTTTTTGAATTTTATTTCGGGGACAAAGGAACATTTTTTTTCTAATTTAAAATTACACGTATTTTCATTGTTTCGGTCTACCAGTGAACGGCGATAACTCGCTTATTTGAAAAGTATCAAAGGAGCTTATTTAGGGCGTATTACGCCCTCGCTGTATAATTGACTCGGTTGTGCATGGAAAAACGGACAGCGTGAATGATTTTTGTTCAAAACAGGGGATTTGAAAATTGAGTGATGTTATATGTATCAGTATTATTTAAGTTTTTGTTATATGTATCAGTATATTATATGTATCAGTATTATTTAAGTTCATGATCGTGTAATTTAAAATTTAAAGTTACTATATGATATTCCTTAATTAATTTTTCTATTCCTTTCTGATAATATATAACATGTCTTGGGTAAAATATACAAAAAGGAAAATATAAAATTTCCTTAGCATAACTCTAACTCTACATATCGACTCGCGTACCACCATTGGAAATACGCGCACCACCATTGGAAATACGCGTATCACCATCGAGATTCGCGCACCACCATTGGGATACGCGTATCAACATTGGGATATGTGCACCCCAGTTGGTGAACCACTTCCGTATGCAACAAATACGCAGAGTTTTAGACTGCCCCGTTACTTTATTTGTTGGTTATTTGTTTTCTATAAATTATTTGCTGTTATTTGCAGTGGCGGATTTTGGATTTCAATTTGGAGTGGGGGGGGGGCGTCTATTCTAAATTAAACTATATCAATCTTAAGAGGACTAAGTTAGAAGCCTGTACGGGCTTGGGTCTGACTCGTGGGCTCAGGACTGTATTGTTTTATTATTTTAATCATCAAGAAGTACATGCAAAACAAGCGTTTGATTGATGCATTTGAGCATGCGCAGTTTTTTTTTTTTCTTTCGATTTCAATGATTTTTACTGCCATTTCGTAAAAATGGCAGGTTCTTTTTTTCCAAATCCTACCTAAATCAAATCAGCACCAGGGTATCCCGCAAGGGACTTATTTATCAAATTTTGTGAAATTTGGTTATTTATATTTGTAGCTAGAGTGAATACATAAAATTTGTGCGTGCTATTTCGCAAAATAATGGCGGGTTCTTTTATTCCGAATCATAACAAAATGAAATTTGAGTAATTAGTTTTACAATTGGAGTGGATACATACATTGCACACACACACACACACACACACACACACAGACGCCACGCTAAAAATTGTTTTTTCGTATTCTAGAGGTTTTAAATCGTGCAGATCCGTCAAAAACTGGAGTTACGATTTTCGGTATGATTCCAATGCTTTCACTATTCATTACCATGTATTGCAGGGAAAGTAAGAATTGTTAAAAGAATCAATACAGGTGTCGTAACACATTTGAAACAAACGTACCTGAGTAATTTTTCAATTCGTGGAGACGTTTATTTAATCAGATTTGTATTATTATGGATTGTAAGTGCATGAAATTCATATGTCGGTATACAAGAAATAATCCAGTTGTAATTTTATGACTTTCAGGCTGTAGTATCTAAAACAGCATGTCTTTACAGAACAGCATGTCTTTACAGAACAGCTTTACAAAACAGCATGTCTTTACAGGACTGTCCTAATTCTCGTCACCTTCTAAGTAATTTTGCCCCCCTTCTCCATAAAACTTTTTTTCCTTTTAACTGACATCAAACAATTTGTTCTAAAAAATATTCATGACAAATAGCAGTATTCCTGGAATCAGCAAGCTGATGATAAGTTGCACGAGATAAAGCCCTTAGTACAAAAATGGAGTAGTTTCCAATGTAGGAAACTGCATGTAATTTTAACTCGTTTGCGTATTGGTCACACTCGTTTTACTCACAGGCATTTACTTTTAGGAGAAATTGAACCCCTTTGAAATGTTTGTCAAACCGCAGCGAATGTAAAACATATTCTAATTACTTGTCCTAAATATAAACAGTTTCGTTTTAAACATTTTAAAACGTATACTATAATTTTGACGGAATTGACAGGAGATAATTCTCATTCAGGGATTTTTCCATTCTTATTAGACATCGGTATTTACCATCATATTTAAATTCACTTCCTATCACCTTTTAGACATTTTTACTTTCCCTGCAATACATGGTAATGTATAGGGAAAGTATTGGAATCATGTCGAAAATCGCAACTCGAGATTTCGACGGATCTACACGTTTCGAGACCTCTAGAATACGAAAAAACCATTTTTAGCGTGACGTCTGTGTGTGTGTCTGTGTGTCTGTCTGTCTGTGTGTCTGTCTGTCTGTGTGTCTGTCTGTCTGTCTGTCTGTCTGTCTGTGCAGATTTTGTATCCACTCTAACTAAAAAACTAATGGACCGAATTTCACAAAATTTTGTAGGTAAGTCACTTGTGGGCGGGGCTGGTGCTGATTAGTTTTGAGTACGATTCGGAATAAAAGAACCCGCCTTTTTTTGCGAAATGACCCGCAAAAGCTCGTATCCACTGTAGCTAAAAAACTAATGGACCGAATTTCGCAAAATTCGGTAGATGAGTCACGTATAGGTCACCCTGGTGCTGATTAGATTTTGGTACGATTCAGAAAAAAATAACCTGCCTTTTTTTGTAGAATGGCCGGCAAAAATTGCCAAATCTAAACTAAAAAGCTACATATGCTCAAATATATCTATTAAATGCTTGTTTAATGCGTAATTTTTAACGAAGAAAAGAACAAGACCAACCCCATTACTCTAGGCCTAGCCGTTCTCGAGATATATTAGTTTTTCGTACTTTCCCTACGCCACCTTTGAAAATAAGCCCGGTTACCGAATGAGAACGAAAATTGAATTAAAAGTGAAATAAATTTAATTAAAATAAAGAGAACGTGGATATAAGTCTGCAGGGAAAGTCATGTGCTGCTCACATCAGATTTTTACTTTCCCTGCAATACATGGTAATGTATAGGGAAAGTATTGGAATCATGCCGAAAATCACAACTCGAGTTTTCGACGGATCTACACGTTTCGAGACCTCTAGAATACGAAAAATCCATTTTTAGCGTGACGTCTGTGTGTGTGTCTGTGTGTCTGTCTGTCTGTGTGTCTGTCTGTCTGTCTGTCTGTGCAGATTTTGTATCCACTATAACTAAAAAACTAATGGACCGAATTTCACAAAATTTTGTAGGTAAGTCACTTGTGGGCGGGGCTGGTGCTGATTAGTTTTGGGTACGATTCGGAATAAAAGAACCCGCCTTTTTTTGCGAAATGGCCCGCAAAAGTTTGTATCCACTCTAGCTGAAAAACTAATTAACCGAAATTCACAAAATTCGGTAGATGAGTCACGTATAGGTCACCCTGGTGCTGATTAGATTTTGGCACGATTCAGAAAAAAATAACCTGCCTTTTTTTGTAGAATGGCCCGCTAAAATTGCCAAAATCTAAACTAAAAAGCTACGTATGCTCTAATATATCCATTAAATGCTTGTTTAATGCGTAATTTTTAACGAAGAAAAGAATAAGACCAACCCCATTACACTAGGACTAGCCGTTCTCGAGATATATTAGTTTTTTTCGTATTTTTCCACACCACCTTTGAAAATAAGTCCGGTTACCGAATGAGAACGAAAATTGAATTAAAAGTGAAATAAATTTAATTAAAATAAAGAGAACGTTAATATAAGTCTGCAGGGAAAGTCATGTGCTGCCCACATCAGATTTTTACTTTCCCTGCAATACATGGTAATGTATAGGGAAAGTATTGGAATCATGCCGAAAATCGCAACTCGAGTTTTCGACGGATCTACACGTTTCGAGACCTCTAGAATACGAAAAAACCATTTTTAGCGTGACGTCTGTGTGTGTGTCTGTGTGTCTGTCTGTGCGTCTGTCTGTCTGTGTGTCTGTCTGTCTGTGTGTCTGTGTGTCTGTCTGTCTGTGCAGATTTTGTATCCACTCTAACTAAAAAACTAATGGGCCGAATTTCACAAAATTTCGTAGGTAAGTCACTTGTGGCCGGGGCTGGTGCTGATTAGTTTTGGGTACGATTCGGAATAAAAGAACCCGCCTTTTTTGTGAAATGGCCCGCAAAAGCTTGTATCCACTGTAACTGAAAAACTAATGGACCGAATTTCACAAAATTCGGTAGATGAGTCACGAATAGATGACACTGGTGCTGATTAGATTTTGGTACGATTCAGAAAAAAATAACCTGCCTTTTTTTGCAAAATGGCCCGCAAAAATCGCCAAAATCTAAAATAAAAAACTACGTATGCTCAAATATATCCCTAAAATGCTTGTTTAATGCGTAATTTTTAACGAAGAAAAGAATAAGACCAACCCTATTACATTAGTACTAGCCGTTCTCGAGATATTTTAGTTTTTCGTACTTTCCCTACGCCACCTTTGAAAATTAGCCCGGTTTCCGAATGAGAACGAAAATTGAATTAAAAGTGCAACAAATTAAATTAAAATAAAGAGAACGTTAATATAAGTCTGCAGGGAAAGTCGTGTGCTGCTCACATCAGATTTTTACTTTCCCTGCAATACATGGTAATGTATAGTGAAAGTATTGGAATCATGCCGAAAATCACAACTCGAGTTTTCGATGGATCTACACGTTTCGAGACCTCTAGAATACGAAAAAACTATTTTTAGCGTGACGTCTGTGTGTGTGTCTGTGTGTCTGTCAGTGTGTCTGTGTGTCTGTCTGTGTGTCTGTCTGTGTGTCTGTCTGTGCAGATTTTGTATCCACTCTAGCTAAAAAACTAATGGACCGAATTTCACAAAATTTGGTAGGTAAGTCACTTGTGGGCGGGGCTAGTGCTGATTAGTTTTGGGTACGATTCGGAATAAAAGAACCCGCCTTTTTTTGCGAAATGGCCCGCAAAAACTTTTATCCACTCTAACTGAAAAACTGATGGACCGAATTTCACAAAATTCGGTAGATGAGTCACTTGTGGGTGACCTTGGTGCTGATTAGATTTTGGTACGATTCGGAAAAAAATGACCTGCCTTTTTTTGCAAAATGGCCCGCAAAAATCGTCCAAATGTAAACTAAAGAACTAGGTATACTCAAATATATCCATTAAATGCTGATTTAATACGTAATTTCTAACGACGAAAAGAATAAGACCAACCCCATTACACTAGGCCTAGCCGTTCTCGAGATATTTTAGTTTTTCTTACTTTCCCTATGCCACCTTTGAAAATTAGCCCGGTTACCGAATGAGAACGAAAATTGAATTATAAGTGCAACAAATTAAATTAAAATAAAGAGAACGTTAATATAAGTCTGCAGGGAAAGTCATGTGCTGCTCACATCAGATTTTTACTTTCCCTGCAATACATGGTAATGTATAGGGAAAGTATTGGAATCATGCCGAAAATCACAACTCGAGTTTTCGACGGATCTACACGTTTCGAGACCTCTAGAATACGAAAAATCCATTTTTAGCGTGACGTCTGTGTGTGTGTCTGTGTGTCTGTCTGTCTGTGTGTCTGTCTGTCTGTCTGTCTGTGCAGATTTTGTATCCACTATAACTAAAAAACTAATGGACCGAATTTCACAAAATTTTGTAGGTATGTCACTTGTGGGCGGGGCTGGTGCTGATTAGTTTTGGGTACGATTCGGAATAAAAGAACCCGCCTTTTTTTGCGAAATGGCCCGCAAAAGTTTGTATCCACTCTAGCTGAAAAACTAATTAACCGAAATTCACAAAATTCGGTAGATGAGTCACGTATAGGTCACTATTTTTAGCGTGACGTCTGTGTGTGTGTCTGTGTGTCTGTCTGTGTGTCTGTCTGTGTGTCTGTCTGTCTGTCTGTGCAGATTTTGTATCCAATCTAACTAAAAAACTAATGGACCGAATTTCAAAAAATTTGGTAGGTAAGTTATTTGTGAGCGAGTCTGGTGCTGATTAGTTTTGGGTACGATTCGGAATAAAAGAACCCGCCTTTTTTTGTGAAATGGCCCGCAAAAGCTTGTATCCACTCTAACTGAAAAACTGATGGACCGAATTTCACAAAATTCGGTAGATGAGTCACTTGTGGGTTAACTTGGTGCTAATTAGATTTTGGTACAATTCGGAAAAAAATGACCTGCCTTTTTTTGCAAAAGGGCCCGCAAAAGTCATCCAAATCTAAACTAAAGAACTGGGTATACTCAAATATATCCATTAAATGCTGATTTAATACGTAATTTTTAACGACGAAAAGAATAAGACCATCCCCATTACATTAGTACTAGCCGTTCTCGAGATATTTTAGTTTTTCGTACTTTCCCTACGCCACCTTTGAAAATAAGCCCGGTTACCGAATGAGAACGAAAATTGAATTAAAAGTGAAATAAATTTAGTTAAAATAAAGAGAACGTTAATATAAGTCTGCAGGGAAAGTTATGTGCTGCCCACATCAGATTTTTACTTTCCCTGCAATACATGGTAATGTATAGGGAAAGTATTGGAATCATGCCGAAAATCACAACTCGAGTTTTCGACGGATCTACACGTTTCGAGACCTCTAGAATACGAAAAAACTATTTTTAGCGTGACGTCTGTGTGTGTGTCTGTGTGTCTGTCAGTGTGTCTGTCTGTGCAGATTTTGTATCCACTCTAGCTAAAAAACTAATGGATCGAATTTCACAAAATTTGGTAGGTAAGTCACTTGTGGGCGGGGCTGGTGCTGATTAGTTTTGGGTACGATTCGGAATAAAAGAACCCGCCTTTTTTTGCGAAATGGCCCGCAAAAACTTGTATCCACTTTAACTGAAAAACTGATGGACCGAATTTCACAAAATTCGGTAATTGAGTCACTTGTGGTTGACCTTGGTGCTGATTAGATTTTGGTACGATTCGGAAAATAATGACCTGCCTTTTTTTGCAAAATGGCCCGCAAAAATCGTCCAAATGTAAACTAAAGAACTAGGTATACTCAAATATATCCATTAAATGCTGATTTAATACGTAATTTCTAACGACGAAAAGAATAAGACCAACCCCATTACACTAGGACTAGCCGTTCTCGAGATATTTTAGTTTTTCGTACTTTCCCTACGCCACCTTTGAAAATTAGCCCGGTTACCGAATGAGAACGAAAATTGAATTATAAGTGCAACAAATTAAATTAAAATAAAGAGATCGTTAATATAAGTCTGCAGGGAAAGTCATGTGCTGCTCACATCAGATTTTTACTTTCCCTGCAATACATGGTAATGTATAGGGAAAGTATTGGAATCATGCCGAAAATCACAACTCGAGTTTTCGACGGATCTACACGTTTCGAGACCTCTAGAATACGAAAAATCCATTTTTAGCGTGACGTCTGTGTGTGTGTCTTTGTGTCTGTGTGTCTGTCTGTGTGTCTGTCTGTGCAGATTTTGTATCCACTCTAACTAAAAAACTAATGGACCGAATTTCACAAAATTTTGTAGGTAAGTCACTTGTGGGCGGGGCTGGTGCTGATTAGTTTTGAGTACGATTCGGAATAAAATAACCCGCCTTTTTTTGCGAAATGTATCGCAAAAGCTTGTATCCACTCTAGCTGAAAAACTACTGAACTGAATTTCACAAAATTCGGTAGATGAGTCACGTATGGGTCACCCTGGTGCTGATTAGATTTTGTACGATTCAGAAAAGATAACCTGCCTTTTTTTTTGTAGAATGTCCCACAAAAATTGCCAAAATCTAAACTAAAAAGCTACGTATGCTCAAATATATCCATTAAATGCTTGTTTAATGCGTAATTTTTAACGAAGAAAAGAATAAGACCAACCCCATTACACTAGGACTAGCCGTTCTCGAGATATATTAGTTTTTTTCGTATTTTTCCACCCCACCTTTGAAAATAATTCCAGTTATCAAATGAGAACGAAAATTGAATTAAAAGTGAATTACATTTAATTGAAATAAATAGAACGTGGATATAAGTTTGCAGGGAAAGTCATGTGCTGCCCACATCAGATTTTTACTTTCCCTGCAATACATGGTAATGTATAGGGAAAGTATTGGAATCATGCCGAAAATCGCAACTCGAGTTTTCGACGGATCTACGCGTTTCGAGGCCTCTAGAGAACGAAAAATCTATTTTTAGCGTGACGTCTGCGTGTGTGTCTGTGCGTCTGTCTGTCTGTGCATATTTTGTATCCACTCTAACTAAAAAAGTAATGGGCCGAATTTTATAAAATTTGGTAGGTATGTCACTTGTGGGCAAATCTTGTGCTGATTAGTTTTGGGTACTATTCGAAATAAAAGAATCCGCGTTTTTTTTTTGCGAAATGGCCCTCAAAAGTTTGTATCCACTCTAGCAGACAAACTAATGGACCGAATTCTACAAAATTCTGTAGGTTAGTCACTTGTGGGACACCCTGGTACTGATTAGATTTCGGTGTGATCCAGAAAAAAATAACCTGCCTTTTTTTGCAAAATGGCCCCTCAAAAATTGGCAGAATCTAAAATAAAAAACTACGTATGCTCAAATATATCCATTAAATGCTTGTTTAATACGTAATTTTTAACGAAAAAAAGAATAAGACCAACCCTATTACACTAGGTCTACCGTTCTCGAGATATTTTAGTTTTTTCGTATTTTCTCTACGCCACCCTTGAAAAGAAGTTCAGTTATCAAATGAGAACGAAAATTGTATTAAAAGTTAATTAAATGCAATTAAAATAAAGATAACGTGAATATAAGTCTGCAGGGAAAGTCATGTGCTGCCCACATCAGATTTTTAATCTTGTATCCATCATTATCCTTCTTGCACTGTCTTGTTTTAGTCATACACCCTTTTAGATTATACACTTGTGTTTATTCTTTACGTTTATCTATATTTTAGTACCATATGTCTGGCGCAGCATATCCTCTTTGGATCTTGTGCCAAAAATCCTTAATCAACCAACCATAAAACTTTAATTAAAAAATGTCCATTGGGCAAAGAAGATTTATTTTTCAGCGCCATGGGTAGGCAAAAGACACAGACGACACAGTCCCAGCGGTGCGTACGTCCCCCAACCAGTTCGAGCCCGCTCGAACGTGGGTCCTCATACAGATCACTTTGTTGCATGTTGTCCTTGGAATCGATCGGGACCTTTATTGGACGATACATCAATTACGTTTTGTCATGGTTGCGATAATACGTAAGTACCAAAAAATGAAATACATTGAACCCTATGGGACTTAATTTTGTAAACATTTAAGCGAATCTAAAATTAACAAATTGGTTCGAAAATTTTGGGAAATATTCAAATTATCACATAAAATGTAAAGAAAAGTTTTCAGCAGAATATGTTGGGTAACTATTTTGGGTAGTATTAGGGTATTATTAGGGTATGTTGGGTAGTGTTTTTAAAGCAATTTTAAATAATAATTACACCTATGATATATGTTTCCTTGGTCGCCTAAACTGCTGCTCTATATCTTAGGATGAGTCTGGCGGCCTGGGCATTCGACCTATAATATATGAAGAGATCACATGACTCAGTGCAAAATAAAACATGGCGTCCATTGTTTTTTCCGCTGTGTTAAGATCGTGATGTTTAAAAATTGTTTAAATGTATCTTTAATGTTGCATCCGTCCTAAAACCTCTTTACTGTTTCGTATTATCTGTGTATCTAAATTCTGTGCCAGGGCAATTACAATATTTTTGTTTTTAAATGATCATTAAACTTTGAATATTTCTACAAGAAGCCTAATTTTAACGTATACTGAAGGTAAACAAATCAAGCAATTGTAAGGGGAAATTTTAACATGTTATTGAGATGGTCTGTGGGATATATGGGAATGCAAATGTATAATATCACCCAATTAGTTTTGGATTGAACTCGGGTTGAAAAAATGAAATATATTGAACCCTATAGGACCTAATTTTTCAAGCATTTTTTAAGCGAAGTTATATTTCACAAATTGTTTCAAAAATTTTAGAAAATATTCAGATTATAGCATAAAATATATAAAAAAATTTCAGCAAAATATGTTCGGCAGTTTTTGAAATAAAAATTAAAATAACAATTACTCCTATGATATATGAAGAGATGACGTGAGTCATTGTAAAATAAAATGTGGCAGCCATCCTTCTTCCCAAATGTAAATTTATATTTACGTATTTTTTGTGCTAACGCAGTTATAAATTTTTGAGTTTAGATGATCATAAAAAGTTTGATTATTTCTACAACAAAGCTCAATTATCATGGATGTAGAATGTAAATAAGTGATTATAAGATGAGTTGTATAAGGATTTCTAAATTTCTTTACGCAATATTAATTAACTCTGGAGTCTGAAATATAAATAATATGAATGAAATATTGATTGATTTTACATAGAGGCAGACTATTTATATTTCGATGACGTCTTTTGAATAACGTTCATTTGTATAACCAGCATTGGCTTTTTCGATGATTGTATTAAGTTTTCAAGTTTAATAAATTACTATAGTACTGTGATAAATTAAAAAATATATATCAGCGCTGAATGTAGCACATTTTAGAGATGTTTAAATAAAATTTTATTTCAGTTGGAAATTGTTTCTTAATCAGTACTTTATGCATGATTGATCCTTCTTAATCTCTCGACAGCCTCTGGTCCTAAAAATTCGAAACATGGACTAAATTTTTAGTAATATTACTTTACGGCTACTTACAAACGTTTATAAAATTCGTTGCATTCGTTGTCAAGAAATTATGAGACAAACACAGACAAATAGAGACAGATTTTCAAATTTATTTATATAGATTTTAAGTATTTAAATATAGAACAGAATATAGTATCCAATGGAATAATTTTTCAGTAGCTACTATATACCACGTTTTTTCAAAAGTTAAATTGCCAATTACTGGACCCTTTTCTTCTAACCATCACATACGGATGAGAAAGTCGAGTGGTCTTTCTCGCTTCAAACATTTTTAATGAGCGTCAGCAACTTCTTTCTGTTTAGATAATGTTGAAAAAACAAGAGGGGAGGGGACAGTGATAAGAGTGTTCTGCAAATAATTTTGTAGTACATAAAGAAATATTATGCAATAACTGTTGCCGTATATATATATATTATGTATTTCAGGTTCAAAGACTAGAGAATTCGGAAAAAGAATATTTCTCCACTACCTGTATTGATTAAAATTAAGTTCAGCTTGCTCCCTCGCTCTTCATGTAATCGTCCTGCGTTCAAGAATTGCTTTCTGGTATGGCGAAGATCGTTGGCGAAGTTCGTGAGAACTTGTGTTCCTCCTTCATTTGGAGCATTCCTGATTTCTTCTCGTTGTCAACAAGTATAGGTGAATGTTATCAAAGCCCGGATTTCGAGTGTGGGGGCGCAACTTGGTGCCTCGAAATGATTCCTGATAGAGCTGATGATGACTGTTCCGGATGGTTTATGGTCATAAAACTGAAATCTGAATGTTGGAAAGAAGTTGTTACTTGCACATTAGGTATTAAAGATAAAAATGGAAGAAACTACATATCTGATGAAAGTGCGAAGGAATTCATCGGAAATGGTGATTTCTGGGGATGGAGTCTTCCGAGTTCCAAGCTTCAGGAAGAAAGAAGCAATTTAGCGCGGGAAAATGTTCTGACCGTATTTTGCTACCTTAGCATAGATCGTATTATTCGTAAAGCAGCCAAGCAAAAAAACACAGCAAACAGTGAGTACTATTAAGATGTTTGCATTGCGATTTGATTCATTTGACTTTTTGACTTTTTTTAACATACATAGTATACGATTTATTAAATTTCATGAAATTTGGCCAATTAGTTTTTGAGTTAGAGTGGATATATACATTGCACAAACAGACAAACACACACGCATACGTCACGCTAAAAATAGTTTTGTCATGTTCTAGACTCTAGAGGTCTCAAAATACGTAGATCCTACGAAATCTCGAGTTGCGATTTTCGACACGATTTTAATACTTTCCCTATGATTTTAATACTTTCCCTATACATTACCATTTATTTGTAGGGAAAGTAATGAGTATTTAAGTGTTCTTAATT
The DNA here is from genome assembly GCA_951213105.1 of Amaurobius ferox. Lineage (NCBI taxonomy): Eukaryota > Metazoa > Arthropoda > Arachnida > Araneae > Amaurobiidae > Amaurobius > Amaurobius ferox. The sequence goes on from OX578152.1 coordinate 101,563,663, forward strand.
ACATAATTTCAAAATAATATTATTATGAAATGCAATGCAAACACATCAAGCAGTTAAGTGGAGTGTAGCTCAACTCGACTTTCTCATAACAGAATTCATTAAGTAATTTGTGATTTTTATTTATTTATTTATTTTGCAAATTTTGCAAGAATTTTTTTTTTTTTAAATCTGTATTGTTGGTCCAAATGAACATAATTATAGACTGTTTCACTTCATTGTAATGGCCTTGAAAAAGATATTTCCCTTGAAAACATGTTTGATAATTTACCCTGGGGAGGATAACTTACCCACCCCTCACCCCCACGAGGGGTCTAATTATGTTAAACTGTATAAAACACAAAATTATATTCCCACCACAATGACTGAATCTGTCAAGTTTCGCGATGAAGTTTCACACTGACATTTTTGAGACAAGGGCAGACGATATGCGCTAGAAAAAAATTATTGGTCGGATATTTAAATTTGAACTCTTTTATGTTCGCTGGCGATAATTTGTGGCAATAATTACAATTTAGCTATCGTAGAATAAATTTTGAAAGGTCTTCCTGTGTGTTCTTCATCCAGGAGAGAATTTCGATTTCTTCAAAACTCTGTAAACCATCTGAATACTTTGGCACAAGATGGAGCATCATTTACACATACTAATTGTAGACGTTGAAGACATTATATTTGATTTATTTCCACTTTAAAATCATAGAAAACCAAAGTTCGATAATGCTCTCGAGTCAACTCCAGTTACTTTTCTTTCAAAATTTATTCTACGATAGCTACCGTCAGTGGACATAAGAGTTCAAGTTTAAATATCCGACCAATAATTTTTTTCTAGCATATATCGTCTGCCCCTGTATCAAAAATTTCAGTATGACCCTTGTATACTCTGCAAGTGTGAGGCGTTTTCTACCCATAGGTCCGAGCACTTGGGTCGGCTTGTACCTACCAAACGATACAGGAGGAACTTAATATTGGATCCGCAGCTATACATAAAATGATTCATGTGGAACAAGCAGCATATGAAAAAATTAGTTCTTCGTTTGGTTCCCCATAATTTAACAGAACACCAAAAAGCAGAGCGCGTCAGAATCAGTAAAGAAACTCTAAAATTACTTAATGATGATGAACACCGCATTATTTCTAAAATCATAGCTGGTTATGCAACGTTCATGCCGTTTTTTGACGTTAGAACACATCAAGAATATAAAGTATGTGTCTTTGAAGATGACCCTAAACCAAGAATGGTGAAAAAACAACGATCAATGAAAAAACTAATGTATACCGCTTTCTTCAGAAGTAAAGGTCTCGCCAAAGCCATACAGCTAGAGGGATAGAAGACAGTTACAACTAACTGTTACACCACTAAATGTCTTCCAGAAATTCTCCAAGAAATGCATGTTAGGGGACTCATGCTTCACCATGACAATGCATCTTCTCATTCAGCAAGAATGACAGTCGAATTTCTTGAACAAAAAGCATCAAAGTGATAGAACATCTACCTTACTCTTCCGATCCGGCTATGTGTAACTTTTGGCTATTTTTTAATAAAAAAAAATTACGTTGGAGTTGTTCTGATTCGATTGATGAGGCTATAAAAGCATATTTTTCATCGATTCCAAGAAATGGATGGCTTGACGCATTTAATCTTTAGAAAATTCGCCTATAAAAGTGCATTGATGTTGGGAATACTTTGAAAACTCCCAAGAATTGGTAAGTTTAACTTGCACCATTCAGCCCTATCTCAAAAATTTCAGTATGACCCTCGTATATATAGGCTTAACGAGTACACTCGGCAATATTTCATTTCTCAGTGCTTGGTGTGCTGGTTTGAGGACTTTCGTAGGACCCCAGTATATACAACGTATGTAAGAAAATCACTAAATTGTTTAATAAAGTTTGAATTTCATCGATTTAGCACTTTATTACAGTTTTGAAACATTTGCAATAAAGCTATATAACCCTTATTATACACACATTCTTTCATAAAATATATTTTGCTGGAAAATATACCCTACATATTTCGGAACACTTTTTAAACCCATTTGCAAAACAAATTGTAAGACACAAATAATTATTGTGTTTCACCTCCAAGATATAAATTAGATACAAATAATTTATGATGGAGTTTCAGATACATTTTGCTTTTAATTCATGTCGTAGACGTTTAATTTTTCAATTCTACAAATTAGTAAGAAGTGATTGCAGTTGTATCATAATATTAAGAATTGAGTCTTTTAAGATTGAAATATAACTTAAAATGTGTGATATAATGACTTTGTTCCATTTTTAAATTTGTTTGCTCAATGGCCCAATTAGAGCAGAATATTTCCTACGGATTACGGAACTGTTGTCCTGTGGATAACTTAAATATTTTTTTATTATTTGGCAGGTATCGGAGAAGACACCAAGGAAAAAGAAAGATCGGAGGAAGAAGATAGCGAAGACAATGAAATCGATGCTTTCCGGAATCCCAGAGGTACAGTAGAATACATTTGATCAAATACAGATTCATCGTTATCTATATCTATTTAATTATGTACAGCAGCAGAAGGTCATATTATTATGTGATAAAGCAAACAGCATGGCTTAACATAATTGAGAATTTATTTCACGTGTGTGCAGTGGCGCTCACTAGTTCTCGATTTAAAAAAAATTTTCATTTTCATATTTAGTTTATAGCATATTAATCGCCTTGATAATCAGCAAGCTTCTTAGACATTTTTAGTTGTTCCTTTATTTTTCAAAGCTCACCATTCCCCTTCCGTATTCCCACTGTATCAACTCTTTTTTACTTTCCTTATATACATAATGTATAAGGAAGGTATTGTGACGGGGTCGAAACTTCGAATTTTCGACGGGAAAGCACGTTTCAAGCATCCCTGATCACGAATCAAACATTTTTGGAGTTATGTCTGTGTGTGTGTGTGTGTGTGTGTGTGAAAGTATGTGTGTGTTTGTCAGTGAGTCTGTGGAGACGATAACTGACGAACGAAGGAACCGATTCGAACGAAATTTGGTACAAAAATCACAATCCGTAAACACTGGAAGCCTATTGTTTTTATACGCAATCGAATGTCCAGAACCCCCCTAAATTTTCGAATGAAATTTTGAAAAAATCGTCAAAAAATCAAAACCGCTAATAAAGTTACTTAAATGGACATTTCTCATGTAATTTTTCATTAGAAAACGATTGGCATAAATTTTAGAACGCTAATATGAACCGTTCTCGAGATATTGCACATTTTTCAAATAAATAATGAAAAAGTCATAAAATAAAAAAATATATATTTCCCATTGAGAAACATGTTCACTTTTCATATGTAATACCATGCGATAAATTTGGTGACATCATTCTCGTGGATCTAGCTCGTTCCATTCATGAAAAAAGATACTTTGAGTAATACTTTTGTATTTGAACGCCAATAGTCATTTATCTGCTGTAAGAATAACTTATTTCTCTGTTCATAACGCTTGGCGATATTTTGGCAATGAATTTGACGGAATGCCGCCAACTTGGCGGCATTTTTAATTGTTGCCAAATTAACAAAAATCTCGCCAAATTGATAAAAATGACGCAATCAATGAAAATGATGTGTAATTGAAGAAAATTCAATATCATGGAAAGAATATAAGTATCTACTATAAGAAAAGCCTATTTCTTTTACTGTAAAAGTAGTAAATTCATTGCATTATATAAGGAAAGTCATGTGTTGCTCACATCAGATTTTTTCTTTTTATTTTAACACATTCGAAGGATATTTATTTGTTATAGCATAGTCTCACTTGTCATTCTAGTCTCGTTCCTTTTAATGTTCCTGTATTCCTTTAAAATAGAATTCATGCCGTCTTATCTTATATTTTAATAAGCCAGAATTAAACGTCTAAAGCCCTTAAATGGTAAACATAGGTCCCAATTTGAGACGAACTAGGCCGAATTCACGGGCATTGCTAACAAAGCAGAAAATGAATTGTCACTCAGAAAAAGACATGGAAAACGCAATGACATCAACAACATCCAGCTCCATTGACTTACTAATACAGAACTCAACAACTGAAAGTCCATAGGAGATACATCGCACAACCAGAGCGATCAAACACAAGAACAGTAAGCAACAGAGGCGGATTTCATCACACACCCTTAAGAACTTACAGAGCAATGGTACTCTATCATTCAGACTCCGCTGAATACAAGTAATTTCTGAAAGTAGATCACGCAGAAAAATAAAATGGAAAACTTATTAGGGAAGAAAACTAAAAAACCAAAATATTGTCATGTGCTGGACAGCTTCTCAGTGATTGTTTCTACGACATTCAAGACATTTGCATTGAACGAGAGCTTGAATTTATTAACGTATCAACTAAGGCGCTTGTAGTGTATCAACTGTTCCAGAATCCAGAGCATCCAACATTAAGTCCTAGCTACAGTACCATCAGCGACTCGACCTCAACATAAAAACTTCCTCCTGTACCAACTCTGCCGTCAAATCCTCCGGCCCTGATCTTACCAACCATTATAGTTCTCACCCCCCAAAGACCCTAACAAAACAGCTAAACAAATAAGATGACAATTTTATGCACACAATAAAGAAATAACATTCAGCTCAGAGTACAAGAAGCCAGAATTACAAAGGAGAACATGCTTATCCTCAAGACTGCTACTAAAAATGAAGCCGAAAAATAACGAAACTAATTAACACTACACCCAGCTCAAATAACACATTCATATCAAAGGGTAAAATAGAGAAAATAATCATTTTATCACTATTAGACCAGCTGTCAGCTCAGGAGATCACGGAAATAGTCGATAATCAGTTTCCTTTCCATCCGTCGTAACCATTAAGACAGCTGAATGGCACGGAAAGCCACATTTATTGCATACTTGAAGTAGATGCAGATACAAGAAAGTACCTCCTAAAACTAGGAAGCATGTGCATCAAATTAAGAACTTCCAAAATTCCTCCATACATAAATGTAATGCGTTGCTTTACATGTCAGGAACTTGGTCATGGATCTCGGGGTTGTAATCGTACACTTTAACCTGCACGCACCTCAGCAACATCAGCCTGTGCCAACTGCAAAACTACAAACCATGAGCATGTACACAGGTCTACCAGTTGAGACTGTCCAATGTATCAACGACGCTGAGAAACACTTCACCAGCAAGCGCAAGAGCAGCTGAGATGCATTTAATGTGAACCATCACATTTACCCATACATGTGTTATTTATTTTATCTACCATGCTACTCAAGATTCTACCCATAAACTTACAAAACTCTAGATCAGCAAGGGCAGCAGCCTCCAAATTTATAATGGAGTTAAATATAGATATAGCTCTCATCCAAGATCCTTACCACGCAGATGGACAGATATATAGCTTTCCTATCACCTGGACCTCTTACTCTTTATTTCAAAAATCAGCATTTAACGTCCTACCACGTCAAAATCTTCTCCATATATGATCCACCATAACAAACAACGCAGTATTTACTAATTTAACAGCTGTAAAAGATTGCCTTTACACTGGTACCCTAATATACTGCTCCATCTTCAAACTTACAAACGATTTTTACTTTCCTTATATACATAATGTATAAGGAAAGTATTGTGACGGGACGAAAATTCGAATTCGAGTTTTCGACGAGAGAGCACGTTTCAAGCATCCCTGATCACGAATCAAACATTTTTGAAGTGATGTCTCTGTGTGTGTGTGAAAGTATGCGTGTGTGTTTGTATCAGTGAGTCTGTCGAGACGATAACTGACGAACGAATGGACTGATTCGAACGAAATTTGGTACAAAAATCACAATCCGTAAACACTGGAAGCCTGTTTTTATACGCAATCGAATGTTCAGAACCCCCTAAATTTTCGAGTGAAATTTTGAAAAAATCGTCAAAAAATCAAAATCGCTAATAAAGTTACGCCAATAAAGATTTCTTATGTAATTTTTCATTAGAAAACGATTGACATAAATTTTAGAACGTTAACATGAACCGTACTCGAGATATTGCACATTTTTTCAAAAAAATTATAAAAAAGTCATATAAAATAAAAAAAAAAATTTCCTATTGAGAAACATGTTCACTTTTCATATGTAACACAATTCGATAAATTTCGTGACATTATTCTCGTGAATCTAGCTAGTTCCATTCATGAAAAAAGATACTTTAAGCAATACTTTTGTATTTGAACGCCAATAGTCATTTATCTGCTGTAAGAATAACTTATTTCTTCGTCCATAACGCTTGGCGAGATTTTGGCGACAAATTTGGTGGAATGTCGCCAACTTGGCGATTTTTTTAAATGTTGCTAAATTAACGAAAAACTCGCCAAAAGAATAAAATTGACGATAAATCAATGAAAATGACGACTCATTGACGAAAATTCGATATTTTGGAAAGAATATAAATATCTACTATAAAAATAATCTATTTTTTTTTACTGTGAAATTAGTAAATTCATTGCATTATATAAGGAAAGTCATGTTCTGTCCACATTAGATTTTTTATTTTGTAGTAGGTCACGTGATCTCTCCATATTATATTTGATGTAATTATTTTAATTTTTGTTTAAAAATCTACCGAACATAATTTGCTGAAACTGTTTTTATATATTTTATGGGATAATTTGAATATTTCTTAAAATTTTAGAAGCAATTTGAGAATATAAATTATGATTAAAAAATGTTTGCAAAATAGGGTTCAATTTATTTCACTTTTTCAACCCTTGTTTAATTCAAAACTAATTTTGTGATATTATTCTTTTACATTCCCGTCTGTCCCACAGACCGTCTCAACGACATATTGAAATTTCATTTTGATAAAGTCATTTTTACGGCAGTTATCGTGTGAACGGACAGACAGACAGAATGAACAAAGTCATAAACACATTTCAAACACTTGGTAGACATGAGAGGCAGAAAAAAAAATTTTTTTTTTTGCCTTCAAAATACGCTGTAACACATGTCTCTGCTCAATTTTTAACTTTCTTTTTAAAAATCGTACAGACTTTCAAAATTTGTAAACAATATAGATAGAAAATAGAGGCAAATCATAAAACAAAACTTGTAATCCGCTTCATTATTTTGAATGATATTGTGCTCTCTGTGAAAAAGTAAACTTTATAATATCTTGAGAATGGCTCATATTACTCATAAAAAATGGTGCTCATTTTTCTGTTTAAAACTACTTACAAACGCACTTATTTGATAATACTGAACATATACAGAGTGTGCCAAAAACATTCCTTAAATATTGATTTATTTATCCTTTTATTCCTTAAATATTGATCTTAGACATATATAATAAATTACAAAGTTGCGTAAATGAAGATACAGAATTTTATGAAATCGATTAAAATTTTCAATGGAATTAAATTTTAAGAAATACAAAATTTAAATTTTTATACGGCTCCCGTACAAAAACATTTCCAATGAGTAAAATGTGTCCCATACACTAATAAGGTGATGAACAGAATTTCAGCATTTTATCATAAAAGTCTCAGAGACATGAAAACACAAAAATGTTGACTTAAACCACTTTTTGATGCATTGACATGGGTTCTCAGAGGGAAAAAATCATGTCGGCAGATCGTGTTTCAGGGATCATACACAAATTACAAAAGAAAACAAAAAAACAATGATTACATAAATAAATAATAATTTACCTATATATTGATACAAAAGTATCTACACTGTGTTGAAATAATAACTTTACACTAAGATTACAAAGCTTTTTCAAAATGTGTTTCATCCATATCAATACAGAGCTGCATTCGATTGATAACAATTTTGTGCACTCGATCAAATTCTTGTTCGGTGATGTCACGGCAACCATCTTAGACGTGTTGTTGCAACGTTGCTTTATTTAAGGGAGGTGACAGATAAACATTTGTGCTTAAACGACCCCACAAATAAACGTCCATAGGAGATAAATCAGGCGATCTAGGAGGAAATTCGACTGGCCCATACAAGCCAATCCACTTGTCTGGAAACTCATTATTTAACCAGTGTTTCACAACTGTAGTATGGTGAGCTGGAGATCCGTCCTGTTGGAACCATACATGTGGAAGTACTTTTAGGAGCAGTCCATCCATAAAATAAGGAATAACCGCATTCAGAATCTCATTAACATATCTGTCACCCGTCAACGTACCATCATACAGTATGGGTTCAAGCAAATGGTTTCTGAACTGAAACTACCACACCATACATTCACAGAAAATTGCTTCTGATGATGAACATCACGTACCACGAATGGATTTGTGTCAGACCAAAAGTGTTCATTTTGAGGATTTGTGCATCCATCTTGTTTAAAACAGCATTCGTCAGTTCAAATTTCGTTTTTCAGGAAAGAAGAATTTGCATCTTCCTGATTTAGAGTCCAATTAAAAAAATCTAGACAACGTTGATAATCTGCTAGCTCCTGTCCTTGCGCATCATTAATGTTAAACGGATTCCATTTATTCCGTCTCAGTATTCTCCACACTGTAGCACGTAGTACGTTCATTTCTGAAGCAGCAGTACGAACACTACTATGTGTATGACTGCAAAAGTAAGCCAAAGTATCAATTTCTACATCTTCTACATCAGTTGAGTGAAGTCTGGGCCTACCTAGTCCACCTGTACCTTCCTCTTTCACGCACTCGTTGCACCAATCGGGAAATAAATCTCCCAGAAGGATTTCGAGAATTGGGAAAAGTACGTTGCATAAACTGTACAGCATAAAGCATTTCAAAAAGTTCGTCGTTGCTGTATTGCGACATACTGTCAGTACAGGCTAACTATACTCTCAAAATGTAGCAGAAATGTGAAATACGTAAAGGTCGCTCAGACTGCCGGGCTGAGCGCTGCGCTTGCATAAGCGAGGCGACAATGGCAGATCAAAAACAACTTTCTCATTTGATGATGTGTTTGCTGCGATTGTGTGACTCACCGATCAGAGGCAGATATTTGCATATGCATACATTTCTAAGCTGTTTTAATGTTCATTTTGATTGTGTCATTTATAAGTTTTATTCTGTAATTAATCATGTAAAATTTTATGGTATTTTTCAGGAAGCATATTTTTACAAAACTGTAAATAAATCTAAAGAGGCAGATATTATTTGCCAATAATGCATTTCTGCGTTGCGTCATTTGCACTCTAGCTGTAAACATATACATTTTAATTTGTGATTATTCCTCACCAACTTTGCTTAAACATATCTCTGGGACTTTTTATTATAAAATGCTGAAATTTTGTACATCATCTTATTAGTGTATGGGGCACATTTTACGCATTGGAAATATTTTTGTACGGGACCGTATAAAAACTTAAATTTTGTATTTCTTCAAATTTAACCCCCTGACAATTTTTATCGATTTCATAAAATTCTGTACCATTTTTTACGTAATTTTGTATTTTATTATATATGTCTAAGACTTATATTTAAGGAATAAAATCCGAGGTCAAGGTTTTTGGGACTGTTTTATACTTTTATTTTGTGGGTTTTTTAGAGAGTTAGGTTTTTCGATTTGCAGCTTCTCACTTTTCTTTCATTGGACTTTCAAACTATTATACACGCACACACACATATATATGTTCCTTATTTAGATCATACAGGCAATATATCTAGAAAAGATGTAAATTATTATATGCCATGTGATCCGTCTGTAAACTACATGTTATTCGCTTTGAAGTAACCATGAGAAGAGAATTTTCCAAAAGATTTTTAACGTGTGTATTTTTATAATTTTTTTCAATTCCCGTATTTTTATTTTAGTGTATTTATTTTTCAGTTCCTCTATTCTAGTTTCAGTCTTACTCGAGCCCGAGATCGCTTCAAATCAGTAGAAATTGCAGAAAATGAAATTTGAATTTGTAGGGGAAGTCATGTAGCAGCCCACTGCCGATTTTTTCATTCTTCAATTACTTTATTCTAGTTTCAGCATTTCTCAAGTACGAGATTGCCTTCAATCTGTAGGCATCTGATATTTATCTATTCGAACAATCGTAACAAAATGGATGTTTGAAAATATGATTTCTATGATTTTTACAAATATTTCTTTAACTTTTCAGGTGTTGACAAATTTTGTGATGATTTCGGACGCCTATTTCTCAGCAAAGAAGACAACGACTTGATCCTTAAAGTGAAAGAACAAGAGTTCCCTGCTCACAAAGTGATACTTGCTGCTCGGTCTTCAATGTTTCGATTTATGATCACCAGGCATGAGTCTGAGACAAACACGGGTGTTATAGAAATTCCGAACTGCAATAAAGACGTATTTGAAGCCTTCCTTTTCTACCTGTATTCCATTAAAATGAAAACGAAAATGAGTACAAGCACCACGGTCGGTCTATTCACTGTAGCAAATGAGTACGACGTGTTAGATCTAAAAGAAGAGTGTCTTGAAATTATGATAAAGGAAATATCTGTAGAAACATTTTGTGACATACTTACAGCGGCCCTGCTCCACAAAGAATCAAAGTTATTAGAAATATGCACAAAGTTTTTCACGAAAAATATGCAAGAAATAATTGGAACTGATCAGTGGAAGTTATTCATAACAGAAAATCCAATCTCGGCAAACGAGATTTCCATAAAAGCCTTAAATTATTACAGCCTAATTGCTGAATGACATTCTCTTTTCAAATGTAACTGTATTGATGGTTTCAAACGTTTAAGAAACTTTTGCTAGCATGTATTTTTTCAAATTCATATTTTTGTGGAAAATAAAAATAATTATTTACTGACTTTTGTTTTTAGAGTTTTACGTAACTCTTAAAGATCATATTCACAATGTAGAGGCATATACATATAGGCTTTTGGAAAATTAGGATTCACCTTATTTTTAGTACTGATATTACCATAATACGTCTTTACACTTAATAAATAAAAATTCTGGCTATCAAAATTTGTTTTAAATTAAAGCAGAAAATTGGTACACATTCTACAGTTCCACTAACATGAAAAATTGCGATGTGTACAGCAATATGTCATTTTCGACCACTGTATGCAACCTTATTTTCAGACACTTCTAAAAATCAATCATTAATAACAGACATTTTCAATCGTTTTATCAGAAGATCAGCCAGCAGACAAGTTTTGTATTTGAAGTGTTATTATTACAGTTACAAGTAAATCAAACACTGCTCTAAGAATTGAATTTTTAAATATAAACATATTTATCTGATCTAAGTGTAAATGTAAGTATCACAAGGGAGGTTGGTTTTGCAACAATAGACTTAATTAGAAAATTTAGAATATTTTTTTCCTGCGCAGAATGGTATAAAAACGAATTTTGTGTGTTTAGACGTTAGTCGGCGAGAGTAGGGGGCTTCTGTTTCACAGGGGTACCGGGGTACAAATGCGGCGCCGTACTTTCATATGGGGTATATTGCGGTGCGCCGATCCGGTGGTCGAGCGGTCAGGGGCATGCGTTTCCGTCTGATCGCTGGATTGCGGTTTCGAATCCCGCCAGCGGACATGGATGTTGTGTTGTCGAGGCAAAGTCAGACTTCCGCTCTTGGGGAGCTTCATTAAAAAGTGAAGCTGCAAATTGTCTCCCCTTCGCTATGGAACCAGGGGTTTAGTGGACGTGGTGCATAGGCGTTCCTTCACCACGGGGGATTAGTAACAACAACATATTGCGGTGTATTTTTCCCATCTTGTAAGATAGGAGCATCTGATCGTGAGAAATATAGCTTCTACATCTCACATGATTTTCCCTCCAAGTGGGGGATTTTATAAGTCAGATAAGAATAGCAAGAAGGATGTTTTTATTCCGTGGGTAGAAAATAAGTAGTGTTCAAAATATTTTAGAGATAATTATAAAATGTGTAATACCATAATTTCATTTTTTTCTTTTTCTAGGTATCAACACCAATACACCTTTCAAAAATAATCAAATGTGAATTTCTACTTTAAAAAAACTAACGAATATAATTTGCAGTGTTTCAAAAACTGACAAATGTGATTTTGTATCTGATAAAATTTAACAAATGTAATTTTGAGCGATTCAAAAATAACAAGTGTGTCTATTTTTCTATGGAAATTAGCATAGGTTTTAACAACTGCTATTTCAGTTCAAAATTTAACAAATGCGAATTTCTACTTTTAAAAAACTAACAAATGTAATTTTCAGTTTTTCAAAATCTGACAAATGTGATTTTGTATGTAGTAAAATTTAACAGATGTAATTTTCGTCGTTTCAAAAACAGCATGTATGATCATTTTCCTATGGAAAATAACATGGGTTTTAACAAGTGTATTGTTTTCGTTCAAAAATTAACAAATGCAAGTTTTCTACATTCAAAAACTAACAGATGTAATTTGTAGTGTTTCAAAAACTGACAAATGTGATTTTATATGCTGTAAATTTAACAAATGTAATTTTCAGCGTTTCAAAAATAACATGTGTGCTAATTTTCCTTTGTAAAATAGCATAAGTTTTAAAAAGTGCTATTTCCATTCAAAATTTAATAAATGCGAATTTTAAATTTTCATAAAATGAACAAATGCAAGTATTCTTCTTTGAAAGGCCAACAACTGTCATTTCGTATGTAGTAAAATTTAACAAATGTAATTTTCAGCATTTCAAAAATAACAAGTGTCTATTTTTCTATGTAAATTAATAGGTTTTAACAAGTGTGCTATTTTCATTCAAAATTTAACAAATGTAAATCTCAACTTTTCAAAAACTGACAAATGCAATTTTCCATCTTTCGAAAATTAACAAATGTGATTTTTTATCTCTCAACAATTGACGATGATTTTCTTATCCTCCAAAAAATGAGTAAAAGTTTATTTTGAGATGTCCATATTCATTAATGTTTTAGAATTCAGGAAGTTAAGGATACAATCACTTTTAAGAATAACAAAGGGGTACAGTATTTTTTTAAAAATTGATAAAGTTTTTAACACTTAGTTCATGCAAATCTATATCAGCCCCTTAGTAGGTATTTTTATAGAACATCGTAAATTTCCGCCCTTTACCAACCCATGGGATAGAAACTTGTAAATTATATATTTCACAAGAGGAAGGTTTTCACATCCCTTCAAGGTAACATCTCATATATAAGAAGATAGTTTCGAAGATTTTACGCATGTACATATAAGACTCCACAGTGTAAAAGCAAGTTAAAGCAAACAGTCAAAGAACTTTAAAGTTTTACGATTAAGTTTCAAGTGCATAAATACTCATTTCAATGGTTTAAGCAACACTTCTTTAGTGTTAGAATGCAGAACTATTACGTTTTTTTATTCCAAGCCCGCCATCAGTAAAACGATCTAGTGCCCACAAATTTAATAAATCCTTTACCACACATTCATACCTATACTGTTTAACAACTTTTCAGCGTACTGATACCCATATTTCCTTAAGACTATATACCCGTTTTAACCTATTATTCATAGAACATCCATACTTTTTCTTAAAAACGCCATTCTTTCCAATTCATAATTAAAACATAGGTTGAAGATTGCTCAATTTTCATGCACGTGAGTGATTTTGCCAGTTCAACCGATAGCTCTAACCAATCATCCATGTCAGCTAATTTTCACAATGCAGGTATGCGTTTAAAAATTCTTATATTAAGACTAGTATTCATAGAAACCATTCTCCTCACATTTCTTTAGAACAATCTATTTTTTTTTCAGAATCTTTACTACTTTTAGAAACTTTAAATCAACAAATACGTTTTATTTAACTCGTATATTATGTACTCCATCCTACAATATTATAGCAAGCATTAGATTTTACTTCGATTATCTAGATTTCCAATTATTCATGTACCATTTCCTAGATACTTCCATTCACTAATAAGTAAAATTTCGCAATGTTTTACTAAGTTTTATCATTACTACTATATACTTTTTCTTCAATTCACACAACTTTTACCATGTCTACGTTTAATATACATCATAAATGCATACTCCATATTAAATAAGTGTTAGCGTGAATTTATATAAAGGCAAAGAAAGAGATATTATAGGTGACATTAATATTTATTAGCGAGTACATATAAATAGAAATACAACATTCTTATAACTTAAAACATTTCTAGCAATCTAGTTTCTCGCACGAGAATTATATTTACCAACATCAATTTTTAGAATTCGATTAAAGGTCCAACCAGACCCTCGTTGCAAAAATTATTTAATGATTTATTTATCTTGAAAAGCATCTTCCACCTGATATGGGCGATTTTCTTCAAGCAGACAAGCGATAGTTCAACTTCTAAAATGAGTAGTTAATGAATTATATTTCCCCATTTTTATCCACCTGCACTAGTTTCATCTCTAACACTGCATACCACTTAATTTGCCCAAAGTCCACCATTTTGTTCTCCAAGACGTTTAATAATAGAGTGCGAAGCTCATTAAAAATATCAACATATCAAGGTTAACGCCATCTTTTAGTGAAATTGTGATACTAGATACAATATCTAACGCATCCTTTATGCTTATATGGAAAATCTCTGATCTAGGAAACTCAACTTTCATTCCTTTTGATGTGGGTATCTCAGATTCAGATTTTTGTTTTACAAGCATATTGTGTTTTAAAGTAGAATCACGATCAAACTCTTTAAAACATTTTGTACATTCATGATACTTAGGAAATTCAGTAAGGGGATCTTTATCTAGATTATTCATATGCACTTTAACATGACGTAATAAGTTATTTTTCCTATTAAAAGCTCTACCCCACTCATCACATGGAAATGACTCTTCACCTAGATGGATCTTCAGATATCTAGTCAGGCTCTGCTTCTGAACAAAACCTCTATTACAAGTAGTACATACCTAACAAATATCAAATACAGAGCTTTAGTATAAGCATGTTATAAATTTACTCTAGCAATGTAATGCATTACTTAAGACCTATGCAAAGTAATCATAGATTTCTTATACCATTCCGATAAGAATCAAACCAAAATTCTTAATAAACACTAAGTAATAGACAATCAACATATCAAGGTTAGCGCCATCTTTTAGTGAAATTGCGATACTAGATGCATTACTTAAGATCTATGCAAAGTAATCATAGATTTCTTATAACATTCCGATAAGAATCAAACCAAAATTCTCAATAAACACTATGTAATAGACAATCAACATATCAAGGTTAACGCCATCTTTTAGTAAAATTGTGATACTAGATGCATTACTTAAGACCTATGCAAAGTAATCATAGATTTCTTATCACATTCCGATAAGAATCAAACCAAAATTCATAATAAACACTAAGTAATAGACAATCAACATATCAAGGTTAACGCCATCTTTTAGTGAAATTGTGATACTAGATACAATATCTAACGCATCCTTCATACTTATATGGAAAATCTCTGATCTAGGAAACTCAACTTTCATTCTTTTAGATGCGAGTATCTCAGATTCAGATTTTTGTTTTACAAGCATATTGTGCTTTAAAGTAGAAGCACGATCAAACTCTTTAAAACATTTTGTACATTCATAATACTTAGATATTCAGTAAGGGGATCTTTATCTAGATTATTCATATGCACTTTAACATGACGTAATAAGTTATTTTTTCTATTAAAAGCTCTACCCCACTCATCACATGGAAATGACTCTTCACCTAGAATCTAGATGGATCTTCAAATATCTAGTCAGGCTCTGCTTCTGAACAAAACCTCTATTACAAGTAGTACATACCTAACAAATATCAAATACAGAGCTTTAGTATAAGCATGTTATAGATTTACTCTAGCAATGTAATGCATTACTTAAGACCTATGCAAAGTAATCGTAGATTTCTTATACCATTCCGATAAGAATCAAACCAAAATTCTAAACACTAAGTAATAGATAATGTATAAATACTAACATATCATTTCACATCTCCTTCCCTTTAGAATACAACTCCGTATCATGCGTAACTGCTAAATCAGGTTTCTGACATTGGGAAATTCGGTACTATACCTAATATTCACTACTACAACTCCCATCCATAGTCCTTTTCCTTGTATAAAGGATATATTTTAGTTTAGATTATTACATTCAATCATTATAACAACTATGTCTTTATAATTTTCTGATTCAAAAACTTCCCAAAAATGCAATTAACACAATTATTGCGATTAAGAGTTACATACATTTAGAAGATTTAGATTAAATTTTAGAGTCCTTATGCACTTGACCATGTCGTTTCAAATTAACTAGTCTATTAAACCCTTTTTCACATACTTTTATATACGTAAGATTTCAGAACTAGATGAATACTAAGATGTCGATATATATTTCTTTTCAATGTAAAATTTTCAAACAGGCAAGACAAGTTTATGCAAGATAAAATTTTATACACTAGCATAAACAAATTGTAAATATTCTCAAGTAACGTAATACCTTTCTCAAGATTTATATAAAGTAATCATAGGTTCCTTATACCACCCCATTGAGAATCATACCAAAACCATAAAATCACCAAGTTAAAGAATATTTCTAGATACTAAAACTCCAATGAATTACATTAAATTCATAAAAGTTCTAATCAAATAAAATAATTAAATACGTTATAAATAATTAAGCACGTCATTTTACGTTATAAAATTGTTAAGTTTAATGAAATTGTAGAATAAAGTCACATTAAAACAAGTACATATATGTCCACACCTGCGTAAAGACGTAACATCAGATATATGAACATCAGTAATGGTAGATGCAGCATCTCCAATACTATCACTCAAAGAAGACATGTCGAGACAAGAATAGGAGAGAGAACCCTAAGCACAACCTAGCAATATGAAATTTTCGTCTAGAACGACCAAATTACAGCCTGGAGGCTACTCACACTTCCTCCACGTCAAGGTCATATCACGGTTACCGTTAAACTGAATACATGTTACCATAATTTCATGCACTACCTTATTAAAATAGAAGACACCTACCCACTTGATATAGTAACATTTTGCTAAGTATCCTTTCAGTAATCGTTATTGACGCAATCAATGAGTCCTCGTAGAGTGAAAATCCCTTTCCATTTGCCAAAAATATCAGATTGTAAGTAAAAAATCCCTCTTCATTTCCCCTTAACATAGGTAAAAAGTTCCTTACGATAAATTAATCCCTCTTCATTTCTCCTTATCGTAGGTAAAAAGTACCTGACGATAAATTAAATAATCCCTACATACCTACTGAAAATCAATTTAAACTACTTAAAACCCTCTTCAAATACATTCAAAGCGGATCCCCATAAATGCTTATATACTAAACCTAAGAAAGAAAATCCCTTTGTAGGGAAAAATGTCTTAGAATCATGAATCATTTGGAAGAAAAAAGCCCTATGCATACACTAAACAAAATAACATCTCAAGGAAATCACACTCTCCTTTACACTCGCGTTACAGTAACTAGAAGAGAACTCTGTTCTAGGGACTGTACTATACTTCTAAGCACTGTACTTCTAGGCACTGTACTCGCGTAGACCTCAAATCCACCCACCCAGCGAGTAACACGTAACCTCCAAGGCCATTCTTTCACCCCTTGACTCTCCTTCAGAACTCGTTAGCTACCGTCATTGTTTCCGCAATATACAACTCATACACACTAAACATGCTGCCTAACATCTAGAACCTACAATAAAACTTACATTTCCATTCAAATGCATGTCTCAAAAATGCACACCTCAAATGCACACATCAAAGACCTGCAATCTTACACGAAAGCATGCTTTACAGGGACGTGAAATCTTAAAAAGAGTATAAAAATCATCAAATTTACCCAGGAACCCTCAAAATCCTTAAATTACTCATAATTATCCTCCATATATGCTATATGACGATTTATAGCCTTAAAAAAGTGAGGAGTTTACATGGCGTATTTTCCTTTTGACTCGATATAACTAAAAATCAATCGAATTTTTATCTTATCACTATATAATGAAAAATAACTGTATTGCATTTCTTGGAATTCGATTAATTCTTTTGAGTGATATCGCTCTCGTACAATCTTGCTTTTCCTGCAGTCTGCGGTATATTTCGTGCATCCATTGTGAAATTGACATTAAATTGAAACTTGATAACATTGCAACTAGATTGCATAACTGCAAATGAAGATGATTCCTTATCAGTTAAATTGAGATATAGGAAGACTCCGACTTTCGTTTTGTTTACCCATAATATCCAAACGTATTTGTAGAGAAAGTTATATTTTGAACGTGTATAGGTTTCATTACTTTCCATGCATGCATCGTGTAAGCGGAAAGCATAATATGCGACGGGGTCAAAAATTCGATTTTGAGTTTTCGACAAAAGACCCGTTTTAAGCATTCCTAAACTTGAATCGAACATTTTTGAAGTGGTGTGTGTGTGTGTATGTACGTTAGTAGGTGTGTCTGTGAATCTGTGGATGTGATCTCACAATCGAAAGGGGCGTTTCAAATGTAATTTTATAGGATTATTACAATCAATGAATACCGGAACTATAATGATTTTAAACAGAATTAAATGTTCGTACTTCTCCAATTTTGGAATGAAAGTTTTTAAAAAATCAAGACTTTCAATAATGCTAAATAAATAATTATTTATAACAATTTCTCAACAAGGGTTCCCAAGATATTGCAGGGTTTTCTGATAAATTAAATTAAAATAATAAAATAAGACCATCAGCAATGTTAAATAAATGATCCTTTAATACGTAATTTTTCATTATAACACGAGTGACACAATTTAGAACACTAGAATGAAGTCTTTATTAAATAATTCGCGTTTATTAAATAATTTTTCAATAAAAATTACATGAAATTAAAAAAAGTAGTAAGTATGATCAAATATATTACTTCGATATGCAATATTATGGAACATTTCTGCTAGCACCATTTCTGTGAATCTAATTCGTTCCCTCTATGAGGTAAGTTACTTTTGCAATGGTTTTGTGTTTTGATGCCAAAGAATTATTCGTCAATTATTGTTATACATTTCACGGAACATTTATTTGAGAAAGAATTTCAATTTCTTCGATAAACCTTGTTATTCACTTCAGGGGAATTTATATTCTCCGATGTAGGAAATGTCGTGTGTTGCCCACAGCACGTGATATTATATTTTTACTTTTATTATTACATTTGATGAAGAACTTGCACACGAGTATACAATATAAGTTATTCTATTTGGTCTCACATTGTTCCCCAAACGCCCCGTTTTCAATTTACTTGGTATTAATCCAATAACAAAAGCACTTGATAAGGATCCTGTACATCATAATTTCGTTGAAGCAGTCACTGAATTACGCAGGGAAAGTCATGTGCTGCTCATATTAGGGTTTTCTTCTTCCTTTTTTTCGTAGAAGGCGTCATAGTTTGGTGTGTTAATTTCTAATTGACATCTGCTGAACTTTATAAAGCATTTCCCGTACTTTGTCTCATCATCTGTTATTATCAGCAAAATATCAATTTATCAGCAGTGATAAGATTCGAGACACGTGACAGTTCGAAACCAATTTATTTCGGTCGCCATTGACTGCAAGGTACTGTTAAAGTTCCCGTGAATTTAGAGGACTGTTCTAAAAGAGGAATTTTCTTACTTTGGCAAACTAGATTTTAAAACGGTAAGTGAATTTCCATTTTTTAGCAAGAGCGTGACTTCTATAGTGCAAGTTCGCTCTACATGCGTGACTTCTATCGTAAGTTCTCTCTACTACAAAAGTGCTGATGCTCAGTATGGCCGACAGAATTTTTGGGCGCATGTGCCAAACATTTTCGACTGCGTACCCCTATAGGAAATACTGATGTATGATTATTTTTTATATATGCTTTTTCTTCTAAACGAACGTTGGTCCATATTAGAATAGTTCAAGAATGTTTTTATACTGAACGGGCGCTCTAGTAATATTGCATAATAAAAGAAGTTGTTTGTGTGTCTGCGTCCTCTGCAGCAGGAAAGAAAGCGTCGGATCCTCGTTTAGATTTTTATTAAAATTCGAATTAGTTTATTAGTTACGAAATTTGGAATAGGAAAATTTGCATTTTCTGCTATTTTTTTTTTTTAATTAAGTATTTTTTTTTTATTAATTGGGCGCCGCTTACACTAGGAGAGCTGGTGTTTTGGTTAAATCGCAGATGTTTCGGTACGATGAAAAAACAGCTGATCGTACTCTTAAGTGTATTTAATTTATGAATTTTCTAACTCTAAGAATTAAAAACACATTCTTAATATATATATATATTTTTAATTTGATAATATATTACCATTATGAGTATAGTGCTAACATTTAACTTAAACTGGATGAAAATTCGCTGCGATAAGATAATAAGTTTCTGAATTTTATTTCAGGGGTGAAGGAACATTTTTTTTTTCTTTTTTGAAACTACAAGTATTTTCATTGTTTCGTTCTACTAGCGAACGGCGATAGCTCGCTTATTTGGAATGTATCAAAGGAGCTTATTTAGGGCGTATTACTCACGCTCTGTATAATTGACTCGGTTGTGCATGGAAAAACAGATCGCGGGAATGGTTTTTGTTCAAGACAGGCGATTTGAAAATTGAGTGATGTTATATGTATTAGTATTATTTAAGTAGCGGGCATTTATTTAGGACCCCGCACAGCATCGGGATATTCAATCGAATATTTATATAAGGGTAATAGTATTGAGTTCATAATCATGTGATTTTAAATTAAAGTTACTATATGCTATCCTTTCATTAATTTTCTTATTCTTTTCTCTCATTATATAACATGTCCTGGGGAAAATATACAAAATTAATACAAATAATACAATATGAAAATATACAATAATGAAAATATACTTTCTTATACGCAAGGTTTTATACTACCCCACTGTTTACAAGTTATTTGTTTTCTACAAGTTATTTGTTGTTATATGCAGTGGCGGATTTTAAAATTCAATTTGGGGGTTGGGGGAAGGGGAGGGGTTCAATTCTAAATTAAGTTATATCAATCTCAAGAGGCTTAAGTAAGAGGTCTGGATGGGTTTGTGTCTGGCTCGTAGCCTTAGACCTGTCCATTGCCGGGACTCGTTTATTAATTTCGGGCCGGGTCAAAATAAACAAGAAAGATGAATCATGCATAAAGCATTGATTATGAAACACTTTTCAACTGAAATGCAATTTTATATAAACATCTCTAAAATGCGATGCATTCAGCTCTGATATATTTTAAATTATCATAGTACTACAATAATTTATTATATTTGAAAACTTAAAACTTCATCGAAAATAATTAATTTTGTTCAAATGACGTCTTCGAAATATAAATTGTCTGGCTCCCTATGTAAAAGCAATGAATATTTCATTCATATCATTTTTATTCCAGACTCCAGAGATAAATAATTTTGCTTGAAAAAAATTCAGCAATTCTTATGCAACTCATCTTACAATCACTTGTTTACACTCTTCATCCAGTAAAATTATGCTTCGTTGTAGAACTAATCAAAGTTTGATGATCATTTAAACTCAAGAATATGGTTTGCATTGGCACAGAATATAGATGCACCGAAAATACGCAAAATAAAGCGGTTTTAGGACGGATGCAGCACTAAATATAAATTTAAGAGAACATTAAAAATCACAATTTTTGCATTGGGGGAAAAAGATAGATGTCATATAATATTTTGAAGTGTGTCACGTGATGTCTTATATAATATGGGTGTAATTATTATTTTAATATCTATTTAAATAACTAACGAATATATTTTGATGAAATTCTTTTTTATACATTTTATGGGATAATTCGAATATTTCCTAACATTTTCGAAGCAATTTGTGAATTTTAATTTTGCTCAAAAAATGCTTGAAAAATTAGGTCTCATAGTGTTCAATGTGTTTCACTTTTTTAACCAGGGTTAAATTCAAAACTAATTGGGTGACATTATTCATTTACATTCCCGTATGTCCCTCAGACCCTCTCAACAATATAGTAAAATTTCATTTTGATAAAGCCATTTTTACAGCAGTTATCGTGCGAACGGACAGACAGAATGAACAAAGTCATAAATACTTTTCAACTATGTTAGAAAGTGTTAATAAAAAGGCCAAATATATATCAAAATGAAAACAGAAAATTATGAAATTGATTACGAAACAAAATTAACAATTACTGGATGAAATTCTCATTGTCGCATATAAAGTGATAAAAGTTTGCTCTATATCAGGGGTCTCCAAACTACGGCCCGGGGGCCAACACCGGCCCGCGAGCACCACCAATCCGGCCCGCGGTAGCGTGCCGGACATGCCCGGTATCCGGCCCGTCATAGTTTATTTTGATTACATTGTAAAATTTATAATGCTTGTTTTTATTTAACGACCAATTAAAAAACACAATAACTGACATACATAATTAAATTGAACATTTTAACTGTAATTAATGGTTTCTCATGTTTCGCTATTGAATGAGCCACGCGGAAACTAGCACGAGTTGCTGCTTCTTGTTCAGCATTTACTTTCTTAAACAACAATTGCTGAGATTTCAACCCGCTTTTCAAAGATTCATATTTTTCTAACCGTAGACTTCCTGTAAATTTGGAGAAATTCTGAGAATGTTTAGTCTCATAATGACGTTTTATATTGTATTATTTGGGGACTGATATTGTTTCATTGCAAATTATACACATTGCCATATTACTTGACTAAATCAGGAAATATTGATATCCCTGTCATAACGGTTTCCCGTTGACTCGGCCGACCGGAGAATTCTAACTTTCTCCAATTTTTACAACCCAGGTTCGAAACTTCTCTCGTCTGCAAGTAAAACTTACAGATGACCTGCCGCAAATACAAAGCGTAATAATAATAAACCCTTACCTTGAGTGGATGATTCTTCAGCTAAAGCATGGATATAGAAAACACAGAATATTGAAAATAATCACTAATATCCAAACTCAATGATCACACAGTAATTAACTAATCCAATCTTTATTAAATATGTAATTAATAAGTTATATTATGGAGTTACACCTATTCTTTAATTATAACCACGCACTGGACACCGGCAGGATATTATAACACAATTTGCCACCAAATGATAAATATAATACCAAGAATTTAATACGTTACGTGGCACACACATTTCATATAGAACCACAATTGAATAAAATAAGGTATGGTCTAAAGTATGGTAATAGGCAGACAAGGGCAGAGCACAGGAGAGAATTATAATCACAAATAATAATACTATTTAGAATTGCTGATTCTAGGAGTTAACACAAGGATCTGTAAATATGATAGTTCTCCGTTCTTGGAGATATCTGTTAGAACTTAAGGAATTTCGGAGAAAGTCTAATGGCTCCGCCAATGCATGTAAAGGAGCTTACCTTCGTACACAGGATAGTGTGAATAGGAGAGAATTACGTCATTGATTGCTCACAGTACAGGTCATCTCAGTTCCCGGTCCGGCAGGGACGAAAATGCATCGCAGAAGATCTAAGTCGGCATATCAGATGAATTCTCGGACAGATGTTCGGGCATGAGAATTTTTCGGCAATGTCCGGCAATGCTACCTCGGACCTCTTCTTCTCCGTGGCGGCGGTGGCGACATTCCCAACTCGCGAACCCCGGATTCCGCAGTGAGAGTCGGATCCCGGAGCTCTGGGCGAGCATCGAAAGTAAATTGAACTACCACATCTCCGTGTAATATTCAGGATGGGAATGCGCGACGAACCTTTGCGTTCCAAGCTTATATAACCTTCCGAGACTCATAGGACTCAGAACCAAACAAGAAAACATACATGCCGAGAAATAAGTTCTCACCATCAGCCGCAGGCTTGCCCCGACACTCAGTCTAGACTTTCAGTACGTTGGACCGCTTGCATATACATAGAACAATCGAAACCTTTACATTACTTCCGATTTCAACTGCCGAAGAACATGTACATATGAAATCTTACTAGGCTTTTCATCATCCGAATGCAGACCTTGAACTCATAACGGAAAATAATTCTCTCTCTCACAGTGCGCGTTAAAAGAATTAAAATGGCTGAATATTCCTTTGAAACTGATAGATACATGTAGAATATAAATTGCATATATATAAGACGAGAGGGATATAATAACAGGATTGAATATATTAAAGGATGCATAAAAATATAGATATAAAAATATAATATAGATTTCCATGATTTTGACATATTTTTACACAGGTGTCGAGAGATTAAGAAATCTCGTCACAACATCCCCATTGCTCTTTAAATTTTCTGCACTCTTGGCCCTTGGGCTCTTGAACTCTGGCCCTTGGGACTTAGTGGAGGAGTCAGTGTGGCCCTTATGCTAAAAAGTTTGGAGACACCCCTGCTCTATATACAGAGAACGCAGATGGGTAAATTAAAACTGGATGCAGAAAAATAATTTTAGATAGGAAATAATTGAAAACTTATTTATTCGATATATGAACAATATGTTCTGGCCTGACTGTAACACGATACCGATGTACCAGGTGTCATGTGTTGTAACATCATGTGATGTATGCATTCAATAGGGAATATAATCATGTGATGCATGCATTTCAACAAATTTACTATTTGAGGAAGTTTTCATTCGGTTACTATCATTGGTCAAGTTGCAATTTGTTATTTTTAAATTTATCGCAAAAAAGTTTAATCGCTTCTGTACTGTGATTGCTTGATTGGTTGACAAAAAAATATGATGTGGGCAACACATGACTTCCTTTATGTAATGCTGATTCTTTATATAAATTGATTTTACATAGAGAAGCAGGGGATTTTAGAGCATTGTCTTTTTCGATAAAGTTTTAAACATGGAGTTAGAAAGTACTTTTACCTCCATAGTTTTAAATTTCCAAGTGAAATAAATTATTGTAGTACTGCGATAATTTAAAAAATATCACCGCTGAATGTACAGCACTTTAGAGATGTTTAAATAAAGTTGCATTTCAGTTGGAAAGTGTTTCATAATCAATGCTTTATGCATGGTGGATCTTTATTGTTTTATTAAAATCGAAATGTTTTAATAAGATCGTCTGCTGTATAGATACATAGGATTTGATTCCGTTACTAAGCAGTACGATCATTTATTTGCAAATATATTGGTGATAAAAAATATCGTCTACGTAATGGGACGTTTACTCTTTCCAACATTAATTTTTAAAACATTTAAGCGAAGTTAAAATTAACAAATTGGTTCGAAAATTTTAGGAAATATTCAAATTATCACATAAAATAAACAAAAAATATTTTAGCAAAATACGTTGGGTAATTTTTTTAAGAAAATTAGAAATAATGAGTGTATTAGTGAAATAATGAATGCATCGCATTTTAGGGATGTTTAAATAAAATTGCATTTCAGTTGGAAATGTATTTCTTGGTTTATTTAAATCGGAAAGATTTTAATAAAAACGTCTGCTGTATGAATATATAGGATTCGATTCCGTTACTAAGCAACATGATTATTTATTTAAAAGAAAAAATTGGCGATAAAAATATTGTCTGCGTAATGCTATCTCTATGGGAGGATTGCTAATGCAGAACGTATAATATTTAATGTATGCAGAATGCAAAGGAAACAAGCTGTAAGATGAGTGGTATAAGAATTGCTGAATTTTTTTAACTCAAAATTATTTAGTTCTGGAGTCTGGAATATATGTGATATGAATGAAATATTCATTAGCTTTACATAGAGAGGCAGACGATTTTATAGCATTGCCTTTTTCGATAAAGTTTTAAGCATCGAGTTAGAAAGTACTTTTACTTCCATATTTTTACGTTTGCAAGTAAAATAAATTATTGTAGTACTATGATAATTTAAAAAATATCACCACTGAATGCATCCTATTTTGGTGATGTTTAAATAAAATTGCATTTCAGTTGGAAAGTGTTTCATAATCAATGCTTTATGCATGATTGATCTTACTTGTTTTTTTTAAATCGGAAAGGTTTTAATAAAATCATCTGCTGTATAAATACATAAGATTTGATTCCGTTACTAAGCAACATGACCATTTATTTAAAAAAAATTGGCGATAAAAATATCGTCTGCATGAAGTTATCTCTATGGGAAGTTTGCTCTTTAACACTTTCTTTCATAGTTGTAAAATGTTTAAAACTTTTGTATTCTGTCTGTCTGTCTATTCGCACGATAACTGCAGTAAAAATGGTTTCATCAGAGTGAAATTTTAGTATGTTGTTGAGACGGTGTGTGGGATATATGGGAATGAAAATGAATAATATCATCCAATTAGTTTCAGATTTAACTCGGGTTTAAAACACGAAATGCATTGAACCCTATGGGACTTGATTTTTAAAACATTTAAGTGAAGTTAAAATTAACAAATTGGTTCGAAAATTTTATGATATATTCAAATTATCACACAAAATATACAAAAAAAATTTTTTTCAGCAAGATATGTTGGGTAATTTATTAAAGAAAATTTGAAATAATGAGCATTTGAGTGAAATAATGAATGTATCGCATTTTAGAGATGTTTAAATAAAATTGCATTTCAGTTGGAAAATGTTTCACAATCAATGATTTATGCATGATTGACCTTACATGTTATATTTAAATCGGAAAGGTTTTTGTAAAATCGTCTGCTGTATAAATACATAGGAGTTGATTCCGTTACTAAGCAACGCGATCATTTATTTTCAAAAAAATTAGCAATAAAAATATCGTACAAAAAAAAAATTGAGCAAAATATGTTGGGTAATTTTTTAGAGAAAATTTGAAATAATGAATGTATCGAATTTTATAGATGTCACGTATAATAAAGTAATCCAATTTTCTGTTTTCATATGTATTGACAGAACACAACACACATACACATAATACTCGGCCACAACGCCAGATCAGATTTTTGAACATCAATTCTGTTCGATTACATTTTCCATTCTCTCTTGACAGCCGTCGGGGAGGGGAAACTGAAGACGCGTTTTTCCCTCATAGGGACTTAAAGTTTGAAGCAAGAGATGTTTAAATAAAATTATATTTCAGTTGGAAAGTGTTTCATGATCAATTCTTTATGCATGGTTGATCTTACTTGTTTTATTTAAATCGGAAAGGTTTTTATAATATCGTCTGCAGTTTAGATTCATAGGATTTGATTCCGTTACAAAGAACATGTTCATTTATTTAAAAAAAATGGCGATAAAAAATCGTCTGCATAATGCTTTCTCTACGGAAAGTTTGCTTTTTGGCACTTTCTAACATAGTTGTAAAGTGTTTAAAACGAATACAATATTCATTAATTTTACACAGAGAAACAGACGATTTTAGAGCATTGCCATTTTCAATAAAGTTTTAAGCATGGAGTTAGAAAGTACTTTTACCTCCATAGTTTTATGTTTCCAAGTATATTACTGTAGTACTGTGATAATTTAAAAATTACCACCGCTGAATATACTGCATTTTAGAGATGTTTAAATAAAATTGCATTTCATTTGGAAAGTATTTTATAATCAATGCTTTATGCATGATTTATCTTTCTTGTTTTATTTAAATCGAAAGGCTTTATTTAATAAAATCGTGTGCTGTATAGATACATAGGATTTGATACCGTTACTAAGCAACATGATCATTTATTTTCAAATAAATTGGTTGTAAAAATATCGTCTGCATAATGGGACGTTTGCTCTTTAACTTTTACCAACATTAATTTTTAAAACATTTAAGGGAAGTTAAAATTAACAACTGGTTCGAAAATTTTAGGAAATATTCAAATTATCATATAAAATTCAAAAAAATTTTCAGCTGCAATATTTTTGATTTTAAATCATTATAATTACTTTTACAACGAAGATTAATTTTAACGTATGCTGATTATAAACAAATCAAGCGATTGTGAGGTTAGTTGTATAAGGATGACTGAATTTTTTCATGCAAAATTAATTAGGTGTGGTGTCTGGAATATAAGTGACAGGAAAGAAATATTCATTGAGAGAACGAATATGAATGAGGATATGAATGAAATATTCCTTATTATTATCCATTGAAATATTCATTATTATTATTCATTGAAATATTCATTATTATTATTTATTGAAATATTCATTATTATTATTCATTGAAATATTCATTAATTGTACATAGAAAGGCAGACGATGTATATTTCGAGGACGCTATATGAATAAAGTTCATTTTGCATAACTAGCATTGGCATTTTCGATGAAGTTTTAAGTTTTCAAGTATAATATATTACTGTAGTACTGTGATAAATTAAAAAATATAAGCACTGAATATATCACACTTTAGAGATGTGTAAATAAAATTGTATTTCAGTTGAAAATTGTTTCTTAATCAGTGCTTTATGCATGATTGATCTCTCTTAATATCTCGACCATCTCTGGTCCTAGAAACTCGGAACATGGACTCAATTTTAAGTAGAATTATTTTGCAGTTACTCACAAAATTTTGTAAAATTCGATGCATTCGTTCTCCCGTGATGATGAGACAAGCACACACACATACAGACAGATTTTCAATTATTTTATTTATATAGATTTTAAGTATAAATATAGAAGAGAATATAGTACACTATAAGATAGTTTTTCAATAACTATATGCCACGTTTTTCCAGAAGTTAAATTACCGGTTACTGGACCCTTTTCTTCTAACCATCACATACGCATGAGAAAGTCGAGTGGTCTTTCTCACTTCAAAAATGTTTAATGAGCTCCAGTAACTCCTTACTGTTTACGTAATGTTGGAAAAAAAAGAAGGGGAGGGAACAGTGACAAGAGAGCATTCTACAAATAATTTTGTAGTACATAAGAAATATTATGTAATAACTGTCACCGCATATATATATATATTATGTATTTCAGGTTTAAAGACCAGAGAATTCGGAAAAAGATTAATTCTCCAGAACCTGTAGTGATTAAAATTAAGTTCCGCTTGCTGCCTTGCTCTTCGTGTAATAGTCTTTCGTGCAAGAATTGCTTTCCGGTTATGGCGGACATCATTGGCGTCGTTCGAGAGAAATTGTTTTCCTCCTTCCAGTGGAGCATCCCCCATTTCTTCTCGTTGTCAACAAATATGGGTGATTACTATCAAAGCCCAGATTTCGAATGCGGAGATGCAACATGGTGCCTCAAAATGTATCCAAATGGAGATACTGATGAATGGAAAGGATGGTTTACCCTATATCTGATACTACTGAAACCCGGATGTTTGAAAGAAGTTGTTACTTTCACATTAGGTATAAAAGATGAAAATGCAAGAAACTACATATCTGAAGAATTTCATCATGACTTCGTCGGAGATGGAGCCTGGAGTGGATTGCGTATTTCTTTGAAATCCAAGATTCTGGACGAAAGAAGCAATTTAGCGCCGGAAAATGTTCTGACAGTCTTCTGCACCCTTGGCCCAGATCGTATTATTGATAAAGCAGCCAAGCTAAAAAGTACAGGAAAATGTGAGTACTACTCAGAAGTTTGCATTGCGATATTGATTCATTTGATTTTTTTACTTTTCCTGACATGCATAGCATACGATTTATAAAATTTTATGAAATGTGGTCAATTAGTTGAGTTAGAGTGGATACATACATTGCACAAACAGACAGACAGACACACACACACACACATAGACGTCACGCTAAAAATAGTTTCGTCATGTTCTAGAGGTTCTGAAACTTGTAAATCCTTCGAAAAAATGAGTTGCGATTTTCGACACGATTCCAATACTTTCTCTATGCATTACTATGTTTGTTGGGAAAGCAATGTGTATTTAAGTGTTCTTAATTACATAATTTCAAAATAATATTATTATGAAATACCAACAAATCAAGCGGTTAATGAGATTATAGTTCAACGCGACTTTCTTATAACAGAATGCCTTTTTAAGTAACTTGTTATTTTTATTTACTTATTTATTTATTTATTTTCCAAAATTTTGCAAGAAAAATATGTATCGTTGTTCCAAATGAACACAATTATAGCCTGTTACCCTTCAATTTAATGGGATTGAAAAAAATCTTTCCTTTGATACCGAGTTTGATAATGCACCCCGGGGTAAATTGCCCACCCCTCATCCCTCACGATGTATTTAATTATGTTAAGAACACAAAAATTATATTCAGCACAAAACTGGATTTCTGCCACGATGGTATCAACTGTCAGATTTTGCGATCATTGAACTATAAATCACACCTTTTATTCATAATTATGTCAAGTTTTGTCCTATGGTGCCATGTTAAGAAAACATAAAAATTCGAAGGTTTCGCTCGAATTTCAAAAAATTCTATTTAGTTCTAAATTTATCATCAACAAAATTAAAAAAAAAATTCATAAAAATCCATTGGTACTTATGGCAGCAATCATGCACACAGGAAATCGATCGCAGATGGACATCCCTCTAAAAATAGCCAATACGTGTTTAGGAGATCCTAAAATATATTTTTGGGTCAAAATCTAGAAATCAAAAATTATCGTGGAAACAATCCTTTCTCTATACTATATTCTATAGAATGAAGTCAAAATTTAATTGGGTGTTGCTCAAAAAAGAAAATTAAATTGTTATTTATTTTTCTGTTATAAATGATTAAATAATGCGATAGATTGTACAACTTTATTTTCTTATTGAAAGTTCCATACTCCTAGCACCAATAGTAGAAAATGGAAGTTATTCCATGATACTATTATTAAATACAATTATGCTAAAATTTTTTCACCATGCAATTTTGTTTTTCTATTTAACACTTATTCTCATTATTCCGATATGGTGTTCTATTTTATGTCTCCAAAATGTTTTAAAATGCTTGTTTTAATGCGCTTGACATGTTTTCAGTCTATTATGTGTTTCCCTTTATTGTTATTTATAGTAATTCTGTTCAGAGCCCATACTTCACTCCGTGGTTATTATAATTTGAGATTTATTCGTGGTATCCACTTAAATAAATAACTATATTGTGTTAAATAAAATACTTCTGTAACTGATTTGGTATCAATTCTTAGAAGTTTCATAATGCTGTACAATATTTCTCTCAAATTCCTTTATCGATTTTACGTTCTTTACTTTCTTTACGTTCTTTACAATTCTTCGCTAAGGGCGCTACAATCGTTTTCATTCTAACGGGAATGTCAGTTTATAATATACATATAGGCTTAATGAGTACAGTGGACAACATTTCATTTCTCAGTGTTTGGAGTGCTTGTTTGAGGAATTTCGTAGGATTCCGGTATACACAACTTATGTAAGGAAATAATTAAATTATTTAATAAAGATTGAATTTCATCGATTTAGCAATTTATTACAGTTTTGAAACATTTACAATGGAGCTATATAACCCTTATTATACACACATTCTTTCAAAAAATATATTTTGCTGGAAAATATATCCTACATAATTTGGAAGACTTTTTAAACTTATTTGGAAAACATAAATTGTAAGACAAAAATAATTATTGTGTTTCACCTCCAAGACATAAATAAGACACAAATAATTTATGATGGAGTTTCAGATAGCATTTCCTTTTAATTTATGTTAATATGTTTAATTTTTAAACTCTACAAATTAGTGAGAAATGATTGAAGTTGTATTATAATATTAATAATTGTGTTCTTTTAGGAAGTGATGTAACATAAAATGTGTGAGTTGATGACATTGTTAAATTTTTAAATTTGATTTCTCAGTTGTCCAATTAGAGCAGAATATTTCCTACGGATTACGGAACTATAGTCCTGTGGATAACTAAAACATTTTGTTTAATTCTTGGTAGATATTTGGGAAGACACCAAGGAAAAAGAATTAACGGAAGAAGAAGGTAGCAAAGGCAATGAAACCGATTCTTTCCGAAATCCCAGAGGTACAGTAGAATACATTTGATCAAATACAGATCCACCTTTATCTATATGTATTTAATTCTTATTTAATTAATTATTAAAGTAGGAGCAGGTCATAGTATTATGTGATAAAGCAAATTGCATGGCTTAACATAATTAAGAATTTTTTTATGAGTTTAAACAGTGGCGCTTACTAGTACTCGATTTAAAGAATTTTTAATTATCATATTTAGCTTATAACATATTAATCGCCTTGATAACCAGTCAGCTTCGTAGATGTCTTTAGTCAACCTACCTAATAATGTACAGTCCATGTGGCCCCCCATAGTTATAGCCTGAATAGGTGTGGCTTGCTGGAGCGTCACTGATATACTTCTATAGTTACCTATAGTAAGCGGAGAAAGTACAAATTGTGTCTTACAATGGAACATGCGAGCATCACATTCGCAGAACAACTTAAAAACACCTTTCTTAAATAAATATCAATCCCCCGTGCCCCCACAAAAGCATAGAAAAAAATCTGATGTAAGCAGTACATGACCTTTCTTATATAATGCAATGAATTTACTACTTTTACAGTAAAAAAAAAATAGGTTTTTCTTATAGTAGTTACTTATATTCTTTCCACGATATTGAATTTTCCACAATTTGTCGCCATTTTTATTGATTTAGAGTCTTTTTTATACACTTGGCGAGATTTTCGTTGATTTGGCAACATTTCAAAAAGTCGTCAAGTTAGCGACATTCCGCCAAATTCTTCGCCAAAATCTCGCCAAGCGTTATGGACGGAGAAATAAGTTATTCTTAAAGCAGATAAATAACTATTGGCGTTCAAATACAAAAGTATTACTCAAAGTATCTTTTCTCATGAATGGAACGCGCTAGATCCACGAGAATGATGTCACCCAATTTATCGCATGATATTACATATGAAAAGTGAACATGTTTCTCAACAGTTTATATTTTTCTTTAATTTATGGGATTTTTTGATAAATTTATTTGAAAAATGAGCAATATCTCGAGAACGGTTCATACTAGAGTTCTAAAATTTATGTCAATCGTTTTATAATAAAAAATTGCATAAGAAATGTCTATTTGTGTAACTATTTTCATGATTTTGATTTTTTGATGATTTTTTCAAAATTTCACTCGAAAATTTGGGGGGTTTCTGAACATTCGATTACATTTAAAAACAATAGGTTTTCAGTATTCACGGATTGTGATTTTTCTACCAAATTTCATTCGTTTTCATTTTTTTCAACCCTACATTCGTTCGTGAGATATCGTCTCCACAGACTCACTGACACACACACGCACACACACACACACACACACACACACACACACACACACACATACACATACTTTCACACACACACACATACTTTCAAACACACACACACACAGACAGACATCACTTCAAAAATGTTCGATTTGTGATCAGGAATGCTTGAAACGTGCTCTCCCGTCGAAAACTCGAATTCGAATTTTCGACCCCGTCGCAATACTTTCCTTATACATTATGTATATAAGAAAAGTAATAACAAAAAGCGTGCTACAAATATGTTGACATGTAAACACTTCGAATGCACAGCAGATTCCTTTTCGAAGATTGAGGGTCGAAAGTATCGGCGAGTGGAGCTTTACATCTTTTTTAAATCCCCAAAATCAAGAAATCGAGGTAAATAAATAATCGATTTACTATAAATCGAAATATTGACGTATAATAACAGTTAAATTTCCTAATTGTAGGTTAAAATTAATCATGAAAACTTGTTAAATTACGGACGTTGCTTTCACAAACTCTCAAAAGATATATTTTTTTTCGTATTGTACAATGATTTTAAGATTGAAATTCCAAGAAATTTTCTCAGAGCGCATTGCTGTAACAATTGCTCAAAATTTCGCCTCAACATTTGATAAAATAAAATAAATAGAATTAAAAAAAAATCTCTCGGAGTTTACAGAATTTGTCCAGAAATATCAATGCTCCAAATTTTGTGGCACTTCATCAGTCGGATTTTCGCTACAGCGTGCACAGACACACAGGCAGAAACATTACCGTTAATTATTTAAGAGCAATCCTTTCATATGTAAAAGCTAAAAATTCACGGAAAAACTTAGCAATAATTGATAACTGAAAATGTGAGGCAAAAATGTGTTTTTGTTTTTAAAATACCTTGTAACACTTTTCCTTGCTCATTTTTTAACCTTTTCGTTAAAAATTCTATATATATGACAGACTCTCAAAATAACAATATCGAACAATATGGGCAGAAAATAGCGGTAAATAATAAAATAAAACTTGTAATACGGCTTATACTTCGAGTGATATTGTGAACAATAGTAAAGTAAGAAAAAGTAAGCTTTATAATATCTTGAAAATTGCTTGTATTACTCATAAAAAATGGAATTCATTTATTACTGTTTAAAACTACTCACAAACGCACTTATTTTATAATACTGAAAATACTATACATAATATACTATATAAACATATATATATATATATATATATATACATATATATCACGTAAATTGTTATGTACCAAGTTAGCCGCCTGTAAATTGTTCCATTCACTATAAAAGCCTTTCCCAGCAAATTTTTAACATGTTTATTTTTATAATTTTTTTTTAATGCTTTTATCTATCATTTTCTCTATTCTAGTTTCAGCCTTATTCAAGGTCGATATCCCCTGAAATCAATAGACGTCTGATATTTATCTATTAGAATAATCCTAATACATTAGATGTTTAAATATATGATTTCGATGTTGTTCTACAACTATTTCTTTAACTTTTCAGGTGTTGATAAATTATGTGATGATTTCGGGGGCCTATTTCTCAGCAAAGAAGACAGCGACGTAATTTTGAAAGTGAAAGAGCGTGAGTTTCCTGCTCACAAACTGATACTTGGTGCTCGGTCTCCTGTGTTCCGATCCATGTTCGGGCACGACGTTGTGGAGACAAACACTGGTGTTGTGGAAATTCCGGACTGCAATCCAGATGTATTTGAAGCCTTCCTTTCCTATCTGTATTCCATTGAAATGAAAAAGAAAATGAGTACAAGTACAGCTGTCGGTCTGTTCACTGTGGCAGACATGTACGACGTGCTAGATCTAAAAGCTGAGTGTGCTAAGATTACGATAAAAGAAATTTCTGTAGAAACATTCTGTGACATTGTTACAGCGGCCCTGCTCCACAACGAGTCAAAGTTACTAGAAATATGCACAGAGTTTTTCACTAAAAATATGAAAGAAATAATTAAAACAGTTCAGTGGCAGCTATTCATAAAAGAAAATCCAATCTCGGGAAACGAGCTTTCCATAAAAGCCTTAAATTGTTACGGCCTAATTGCTGAGTAATATCTTATTTTAAATTTAACTGTAAAAATTAATTTATCATTTAAAATTTAACTGTATTGATGGATTCAAACGTTTAAGGCACTTCTGCGAGCATACATTTTTCAATTGTATATTTTTGTGGAAAATAAAAATAATATTTTACTGAATTTAGTTTTTAGTTTTTCGAAACTCCTAGAGATGATATTCACAACCTAGAATAATATACTATAAGCGTATGGAAAGTCAAGGTTTAAATCTTATTTATAGTGCTGAAATCACCATAATACACCTTTATCCTTAATAAAATTTCTGGATATCAAAATATGTTTCAAATTAAAGCAGAAAATTTGTGCACAATCTTCAGGTCTACTAACATGAAAATTTGTGGTATGTAAAACATTATTTCATCTCCGACCAATGTATGGTGCCGTATTTTTAACGCTTTCAGACACTTTAATCTAAAAATCAATCATTAATGATAGACATATTCAGTCATTTTATCAGAAGAATAGCCAGCAGATAACTTTTGTATTTGAAGTGTTACTACGCTTACAAATGAATCATAAACTGCTATAAAAATTGAATTTTTAAATACAAACATATTTCCTGATATAAGTGTAAATAAAAATATTTAAAGGATGGTTAGTTTTACAACAATAGAGTTAATTAGAAAATTTATGATATTTTTTTTCTAGCTCAGAATTGTAAAAGAACGAATTGTATGTGTTTAGTCGTTTTCTTGTGAAGGAAGAGTATTGGAATAAAGAATTTCCAGATGTATAAAATGTTCGAACAAAATTTCAGGATTTTAGTTTGTCTTATATTTTAAGTATCAATTGTATGCAAAGTTTCAAGTTTCTACCTTTAAAAGTTTGAACTGTGGCGCATAGCAGTTTGGCCTTCATTATTAGGCAGTCCATCAATCCAGTATGAAGTAAATTCTACATCAAGTTTATACTAAAATATATGATCAGGGCCTGGCTAACGCAGTTACATCTAACGCAGCTACCACGGGCTTTCGTGTTAAAGGGCCCCCAAATTAAACACTTGAAACATCAAAAAATTAACGACTGTTTTCTGAAACAAAAAAGAGGTTTGCCCCACGTAAGGAAGAGGTTTGCCCCACGTAAATATTTATTTTGGAGATATATAGGAAATACCTTACTAGTTTAGCATGTTGTCATCTTGGCTATGATAACAAAGTTGCCAATAATGTAAATTCCATTCAAATATGTAAGAATTTCCATTTGTATACATTTCTCTAAAATATAATTATGTTTTTGAAGCACTAAATTTGTTCGTTTCATATATGTTAAAAGGTGAAGGAGGCCCCAAAGGAATGTCAGTAGTTATAAAACACCGGTTCACCGGCAGATCGGGGAGGCGGCTCAGGAGGAGAGGCCCTCTTTGGGAGGAGGGTCCCTCTTTGGGAGGATGCCTCTCTTGAGCCGCCTCCCCTCTTTGGAGTGTCTTCCCTCTTTGGAGTGGACCCTCCTTGGAGGGTCTTGAGACCCCCAGGAGGGAGGATGCCCCCCTCCCCTCTTTTGGAAGTTTGGTGAGGTGGTGCAGCACCGGATGCCTCTTTCGGAAGAGGGCAATTGCGAAGTCTTTCACGGAGGCATGATGACTCATACGGAGTGAGTTTCACTCCGAGTCTTGAGAGGGAATGTCACAAGCGCAGACTGACCCTTGACCTGAGGAAGTGGTTTCAAGGGATTTCGCCCTCTTTGGAGTGGACCCTCCTTGGAGGGTCTTGAGACCCCCAGGAGGGAGGATGCCCCCCTCCCCTCTTTTGGAAGTTTGGTGAGGTGGTGCAGCACCGGATGCCTCTTTCGGAAGAGGGCAATTGCGAAGTCTTTCACGGAGGCATGATGACTCATACGGAGTGAGTTTCACTCCGAGTCTTGAGAGGGAATGTCACAAGCGCAGACTGACCCTTGACCTGAGGAAGTGGTTTCAAGGGATTTCGCAATCGCTGACTGACCCTTGACCTGAGGAAGTGGTTTCAAGGGATTTCGCAATCGATGACTGAGCATCACACAATCTGGAAATGACGTGTCGCGCCTTGGAGCTCCTTAGCACACGTCCTCCCTCTCTGCTGGTCAGCGACAGAGTGAAAGATCTTATCAGCGTGACGTAGTTAAAGCGCCCTCTGGCGAATTTTGATGAAGTGCTGCCATCTATCGGCATTTTTTTTCCAAAAGAATTTAATGTTTCACTGGTCAGGAGCTGGATTCGAACTTGGGCCCAGCTGATTAGAAGCCGCGCGTCTTACCATCGTGCCAAAGCACCCGTGCTTTATAGTAAGTTATCTTCGAAGTGTACCTTATCAGTGGAAGCTAGATTATTTTTCAAAGTTCATTCGAATAGCGATGCGCTTTATAAAGGGTGCGTTTTAAAACAGAATGCTACGGAGTGAATATAAATCTGTGTATTATAACATTATGATTTTTTTTTTAAAACAAATGTATACACAAACTTTAAAAACACGAATGTAATAATTAGCTAAAATTGTATTCAGTGGATTTTTTTTTTAAATAAATCTAACTATCAATACGATTTTTATAATAATAACGAAATAATTTCGACTGTTTAAAAACAAATTGATTACGGATGAACACACAAATTGTGTTCAGTGAATACCATTCGACCATTCTGAGTGTTGTGTATCTAAAAACAAATGTATACACAAACTTTAAAAACACGAATGTAATAATTAGCTAAAATTGTATTCAGTGGATTTTTTTTTTTTTTTTAAATAAATCAATACGATTTTTATAATAATAACGAAATGATTTCGAATGTTTAAAAACAAATTGATTACGGATTTCCAATGAACACACAAATTGTGTTCAGTGGACACACAAATTGTGTTCAATGAATACGATTCGACCATTTTAAGTGTTGTGTATCTAAAAACAAATGTATACACAAACTTTAAAAACATGAATGTAATACATAGCTGAAATTATCTTTTGTGAACAGGATTCGACCATTCTAAGTGTGTGTGTGATTTTTGAAAAATAAATCTAAAAGTGTATAAAAATAATAATGAAAATTAGAACTCACAGAACGACCTCTTCACTACCCGCTGGGCAAACTCCAAATGAGTGAGACACTCTCATTACGCTATTAAAAATTAGGTCTTATCATCA
Source organism: Amaurobius ferox (assembly GCA_951213105.1). NCBI lineage: Eukaryota > Metazoa > Arthropoda > Arachnida > Araneae > Amaurobiidae > Amaurobius > Amaurobius ferox. Next base: position 101,601,840 of record OX578152.1, read on the forward strand.
CCAGTATAAGGTGTTGCCACCTATTTTTTCTAATAATATATTTTTAATAGTTGGATACTTCAACGGTCTGATTTACTACACGTAATCTAAAACACATCACTTTAATGATATTGTGCATCGAATATGATTTGACCCTTTTCACATTGTAATTTTTACTACCATTATAGAACTTAGAAGTGAGTGTACATTATTTTTCCCTGACACAAACACTTTTAAAATCTATTGCAAGTTTGACTTAAAACCTTTTTTAAAAATAAATCTAACAACGTATATGACTATTATAATAACGAAATGATTTCAAATGTTTAAAAATATAATAGATTATGGATTTCCAATGAACACACAAAAATTGTGTTCAGTGGACACACAAAAATTGTGTTCAGTGGACACACAAATTGTGTTACATGAATAGCATTCAACCCTTTGTGTGTTGTGTATCTAAAAATTGATGTATTACTACATTGTACTTAGGCATTTTCAAAAATGGTGCGACAAGCTACTCACAATCTGAAAAGAAAGTTTCCACTAGAAAATATACGTTATTAAGAACTGTTACATATTATATAAGAGAAGAGTGTTAGAAAAAGTGGGAAAATGTTAGTAGAAGCAGAGAAAGTTTGTACACTTCCGACAGCCCCATGAGGTGGTGTACTCTGTCGTTTCGCTCTTTAAGGGCAGCGTTCCCCACCAGTCTGAAATGTTTTTTTTTTTTATTAATTTAAATTATAATTTTATTTTACAAGTTTCATAAAGAATTTTAAAATAAGTAAAGTTAAATTCAAATACTTGTAATTTTACAAGATAAAGTTTTATAAAGAATTTTAAAATAAATCTGAATTTTTAAATTCAGATACTTGTAATTTTACAAGATAAAATTTTATAAAGAATTTTAATCTTTATTGTTTTTTTTTTTAAAAACATTTTAAAATAAGTAAAGTTAAATTCAGATACTTGTAATTTTACAAGATAAAGTTTTATAAAGAATTTTAAAATAAATCTGAATTTTTAAACTCAGATGCATGTAATTTTACAAGACAAAGTTTTTAAAAAAATAAATCTGAATTTTTAAATTCAGATACTTGTTACAAGATAAAGTTTTAAAAATTAAATCTGAATTTTTAAATTCAGAAATTTATATTTTCTACTTTACAAGATAAAGTTTCATAAAGAATTTAAACTTAGCTGTTTTTAAACAGTGAAAAATTAATTTTAAATGTAAAGTAGTACACTTTCAAACTGGCAGGCCTATTTCTCAAACATAAAAATGTTTTAACATAAAAATGTTATATCAGTGGAAAAAAATCTTTCCACTGTACATAGATTTTTTTTTCTTTCCATTTTTTTTTTTTTTTTTTTCCAATGCAGTTGGATTTTTTTTTTCCATATATATTTTTTTTTCCATATTTTTTTTTTTCATTTTTTTTTTTCAATTTTTACTTTTTTTTTCTATTTTTTTTTTTTTTTTTTTCATATCTCTATATCTTGCTTTGGTCTTCATCTTTCTTTCTTTGCTCTTCTCTTTTAATTTTGTGGTGGCCGTAAGCATAAGTATGCACGCCATCGTCCATTATGTAGCGTTTATCATCGTATGGAGAGAGTGACACCTTACACTGTTTTAGAGTGTATAATTTGTGACACTCACTCCCGATGCGATACTGAACGTGACGTGCAACTTTTTTATCAGTAAGACAACTTTTGTACATTTCATGTCTCAGTTGCTTACTGATAACTGATCGGGAGACCCCCTTTGCTGTCTTTTTTGTACCACTAACTGCCAGTAGTGAGTACATTTTAGACCTGAGCCCCACAAACTCAAGTCCCGGCTGCGCGTTCAGTTCATCCTTGAAACAACCAATCTTCTTTTTATTAACATCACTGAATGCCGGATGGTTCACGGGGAAATCAGAGGTGTCAAAGAGATGGCTGTTTTTCTGCATGTCCTGATAAAAATCACGACACTGCACCTCATAGGTTAAAGAATCAGTGTCAGTGAATAGTAACACAGCCTTTGCTCCATAGTACTTTTTCATGTAGCCATAATGAAATGTGTACATATGGAGTTTGCTCAGCTCCAGAATGGTGAATCCAACGTAAATCGGTCTATTAAAGACAATGCAGTTCTTCACCCGCTCAACCCCAACCAAGTCTTCATCAAAAATTTTGAAGCGCTTGAATGTAGGCGCCGCCACGAGCTTTTCACCCCGCCGCGTGTCGGTGACCAAATCTACATTAACTCTGTTACGCAGATTTTCCATTGATTTTCCGTATACGGCGTTGTTCATGAGCTTGAAGAAGTCCTTCTCAAACCCCGATTGAGACCTCTTCCTCTGCTCGGTGTTGAAATCGATGTACGATCTCAACCAGGGCCGCTGATGGAAGCGAAGGACTTTGTGCACAGATGTTACGTGCAGCCCCAGTTCCAGGTACATTTTCAAGCATCTATAATGTACCACATAATTTTTCTTGTTGCAGAGATTTGGGACAAGTTTTTCTTGTTCTTGGAACTGGGGAACTCCAAGCTCCTCCATGATCTTTACCGTATACGGCGAGACATCTTCCTCTCGAATCAACATTCTTTCTGGCGCAACAGGGTAATCATTATGGAGATCGTGAAGTTCTGGCGGGTACTCCAAGTCGACCTCCAAAATGTAGCCAACCGATGCATGGTCGGGGGCAAGACAGGATCCAATCCTCTGTCGCAATCGTGGGTGACACCCACTCAAACTTTCCATATGGAAGGGGCTGAGACATAGCCCACCCGTACAAGTTGTTAGCATCCAAATACATAATATACTGGGTGGGCTGTGCAGGGTCATACTTCGCCATGTAAGGATTATTTGCATGTGCCAAACGCTTCGTAATGACAGACACGCCACCCCTGATACCACGCTCAATGAAGAGATGTTGGTCAATCTCTGTCATTAGATCGAGGGGCTGCTTGCACATCTTGAGAGCAGCCTGCCATGCCAAGCCGGGTGCTGTCATCAGGTGGACACAATCCAACCCATAGTACTCCCTGCACAGGTGTCGAAACTGCTGAAATACGTCGGCCAACAGAAGAACATCACTTTTAACGTAGAGGTCGTGGTACTCCCCTAATGTTTTCAAGTTGAATGTTCTCCATACATTCTGAGCATGAGCATAATCGTCAGCGGTGGGGGTCTCATCCGTCAGAGTGCTATAAAAAGCCGAGAGTGGAGGTAATACCTGCTCATCGAATTTCGCCAACGAATTCATGTACTCGTAAGGGTACACTCTCTTGCGAAGCAGCAGCTCAAAATGGATGGGGATGTTTGCCTTCATGATCTTGAATTTATCAGCTGGTAAATTGGCCACTAACTTCTCCAAGGAAGCATTCATGAATTGGAGGCTATCGATGAATTGCAGCCTCACACTCTCCTTTCCCTCATACAGGGAGATGGAGATATATCTCTCCATATTTTGTGGAATGACCTCTAAGCTGTGGTCTTTCAGCTTTCCAAGCCCCGACATTAAGAGGTGCGAATCATAGTTTTTCAAATTGTGAAACACTACAGGGACACTCTTGCGTAACTTGTATCTAAGATTACAATTCGAGTGTGCTGCACCCCTATAGTTTCCAACAATGTGACAATGATCGCGAACCTTCATAATGTACCGGTCACCGTCCTTTGCAAAGGCCCTCTTACACAGATAGCAGTGGGATGCGCTGTTGAAGGCCAGGGCTTCACTCCTGGTAAGACGCATAGGTGCTATGCTATTAAAACGAACGGCCAGTTCGTCTCTTTCCAGGAGCATCCTCTGCAGAAAATGGGTTACGGCGTCGGGGCCCCGATAGCAATACACGGGCTTGTGTGATTCGCCTTGGGGTCCCACGACGACGTATGCGTAGCCGCAAGCTTCATGATGGGCTACCTTTTCTACAAAGGACCGACTATCGCTAGGCTGTGCGCTGGGCACTTCTACCAAAAGCGACTCAAAGTCGGCATATATGACGAACAGGACCGGGTGTTGATACTCCAAATTGGAGAACTTTAAATAACTTTTCTCGAGGCTTGGCATCTCAACACGTTGCGGTGCGTGCTCTTTGCAGTAGGGAGTGTGTGCCACGAGTAAATCTTCTCGGGTGAAGCGGTGGAGGCACCGATAACACACTTGACAGGCATGCTCATAGTGAGATAAATCCCCCAGAAGTCTCGACATACTGCGGATCAGGCAGTAATGTTGTTGTGTATCCTGACTTATGAGGAGAAGGTTAATGCAGTCTGCATCGTCTCTTGCAGATACGTGCAGAGGAAACACTTCTTCATCCTCATAGCCGAAAACATTAATCCGACAGTTGTTCAGCTTCTCTAGGGTACCAACCTTACTCACGGGTACCGGGCACTCCACATTCCCCAGGTTTATCTCATGCTCCCTAGGCAAATAATGAGCTACACGTTCGGGTTTTTCAGCCCAATGCAAATTGAGTCTGTGAGCGAGAAGGCACCACACAAAACACTTCTGGTCACTGTTTTCAATATTTAAGAGTGCTTTTTTGGCCGCAAGTTTGGGGGGCAGGGGCAGATAGCTTGCGGGGCGAAGAGGCCTGTATTTGCCCACGCAAACATCCATCTTCATCACATGATCCAAAGACCACCCCGACCCTAACTGTTGGTAGTCCTCGAAAGCACTCTGAATCTTCAGGTACCCCTCACTCACATGTTGCTCAATCGTGTGAGAAATCAGGTCAATTCCACACCTACTATGAAAGTAGGCCGTCGTGCTCTCTTCCTCCCCCTCAGAATTCAGTCGGACCATCTTTGCGTAAAGGACCAGGTACCATTTAATCTGATTGGCCGAGAGTTCTTCACTCAACAAGGCAATCAGTGGTACACGCATCTCTTCTAACGCCAGTGTTAGATCCTGTCGATTCTCCTCGGTGGGCTCCAAAGTGTGGGTCGTGAAAACGCCCAAAGCTCGCTGTGTGCGACGAAGAGCTCTCATCGCCTGGGTGCTTCGTTTCTTTGCTATTTTGCCAACGTCGGCAGTCTTGCGTTTCACGCCCTTGGAGGAAGGGTGAGGGTGAGCACGGCGAATATGCTGTAACAGCACGTCGCGTCGTGTGAATGCTTCATCACACAGTTCGCACTTGTGCTGTACAGTATTGTGGTGTCGCCTCGTGTGGCGAAGGAGGCGAAATTAATCTTATTAAATCGGGATAATTTTCATACTCTTCAGTACATTAGTCAAGATGTTACTAAATGTGTTTTGGATCAGTTACTGACAAATATCCTACCCAATTGTATTGTGAAGTATCAAAAACCTGTCGAAGCACTACCGACTTTGCCACCCTATGAATTAAAACGTACTTTTATGCAATGTGTACATAAAAATTTATGTGCAGAGTTGTATAAATTATATCAACGCGAAACATGCAAAAGTCACGGGTGTACCGATTTGAAACACAAGTGCTGTACGCTATCCACTCATATGCAATTTGTGGATTATGAACTAGTCGATCACGAACTTTTAATGATAAACATTCAAGAAATTGCTCGAGAGTTTTGTGAAACAAATGAAAACAATGTTTCACCTGAATTTTTTAAAAGTCTCACCGTAAAGGACTATTATACAGCGATGATTGCGCTGTTCCATATGTGAAATACAAGTTAGTAGAATATTACTTTTGTAAAAATCTATGTATTATTAAAAATGTTTTTTCTTTAAACGTTGCTTCATTCTTAGTTTTATTTTAAGTTATGTGTTAAACTCATTATTTATTTAAATTTAAAAGTGTTATTAAAACCACATACTAAAATGTTGATATAAAAAAATTATAGTTGAAAGATATAATTTTTGGAAGTCCACACAAATCTATCACTAAAAAAAAAAAAAAAAATGATTCCACTCCGATGGAAATAGCTTTATTTTTCAAAGTACAATTAAACTGAATGGTTCAATATGTGAAACATTAAAAAATATGTGTGGGTCCTATTAAATGTTTTAATAAAGTCAGCGGTGGCTTCGCTCAGATGGAGCGTAAATGTTTATATTTTTCAAGGTTTAATTCAATTGTTGTGTTTAATTTCAAACTGTATTGAACAGTATCTTCACAAATGCGTAAAATTAAAACAAATACATTTTTCAATTAAAAAAATTATTAAAATAACTCACCTGATTTATATCGTCTTTGGTCGTGGGATTGTTTGCACAAATTAAATCCATCTCCTCAACTGGGATGCCGAAGTCGAACTGAAAATCCATAAAAAAAAAATAATTAATATAAAATTCAAGTGCTAATCGTTAAGTCATATATAATAAATCATAAAATAATGAAAATCAAAATTTTACTTACTTCAAATGCACGGGAGGAAGACATCGTAAATAATCTCGTTATCGTATTTAATTCAAAAGCAAAAGCACTGGCTGAAAAAAGAGCAGTTGACCATAGCTCGATAAGGACCGCATTTTATACCCTTTTCCGAGGGGACCTTTGCTTTGTGCTAAACAAACAGCGTCCTCCGAAAAGTCAGAAGCACATGATTTCCGATAAGCTGGAACATTCGATGGCCTTCTTCTAGAAATGGCTAGAATTTGAATAGTTTTATTTTCGAACATAATTCATATCTACTTCTCTGATGTGTTTTATTTACATATATTCTCAATCTTTGGGTCGTCATTGCAATTTTAACTAATTATGTGTATTATTTAATGCAGTTAATTAAATATTAGTGATTAAATATTAGTATATATGTAACAGTTCGAAATAAGATGTATTTTCTAGTGGAAACTTTCTTTTCAGATTGTGAGTAGCTTGTCGCACCATTTTTGAAAATGCCTAAGTACAATGTAGTAATACATTAATTTTTAGATACACAACACACAAAGGGTTGAATGCTATTCATGTAACACAATTTGTGTGTCCACTGAACACAATTTTTGTGTGTCCACTGAACACAATTTTTGTGTGTTCATTGGAAATCCATAATCTATTATATTTTTAAACATTTGAAATCATTTCGTTATTATAATAGTCATATACGTTGTTAGATTTATTTTTAAAAAAGGTTTTAAGTCAAACTTGCAATAGATTTTAAAAGTGTTTGTGTCAGGGAAAAATAATGTACACTCACTTCTAAGTTCTATAATGGTAGTAAAAATTACAATGTGAAAAGGGTCAAATCATATTCGATGCACAATATCATTAAAGTGATGTGTTTTAGATTACGTGTAGTAAATCAGACCGTTGAAGTATCCAACTATTAAAAATATATTATTAGAAAAAATAGGTGGCAACACCTTATACTGGTGATGATAAGACCTAATTTTTAATAGCGTAATGAGAGTGTCTCACTCATTTGGAGTTTGCCCAGCGGGTAGTGAAGAGGTCGTTCTGTGAGTTCTAATTTTCATTATTATTTTTATACACTTTTAGATTTATTTTTCAAAAATCACACACACACTTAGAATGGTCGAATCCTGTTCACAAAAGATAATTTCAGCTATGTATTACATTCATGTTTTTAAAGTTTGTGTATACATTTGTTTTTAGATACACAACACTTAAAATGGTCGAATCGTATTCATTGAACACAATTTGTGTGTCCACTGAACACAATTTGTGTGTTCATTGGAAATCCGTAATCAATTTGTTTTTAAACATTCGAAATCATTTCGTTATTATTATAAAAATCGTATTGATTTATTTAAAAAAAAATCCACTGAATACAATTTTAGCTAATTATTACATTCGTGTTTTTAAAGTTTGTGTATACATTTGTTTTTAGATACACAACACTCAGAATGGTCGAATGGTATTCACTGAACACAATTTGTGTGTTCATCCGTAATCAATTTGTTTTTAAACAGTCGAAATTATTTCGTTATTATTATAAAAATCGTATTGATAGTTAGATTTATTTAAAAAAAAAATCCACTGAATACAATTTTAGCTAATTATTACATTCGTGTTTTTAAAGTTTGTGTATACATTTGTTTTAAAAAAAAAATCATAATGTTATAATACACAGATTTATATTCACTCCGTAGCATTCTGTTTTAAAACGCACCCTTTATAAAGCGCATCGCTATTCGAATGAACTTTGAAAAATAATCTAGCTTCCACTGATAAGGTACACTTCGAAGATAACTTACTATAAAGCACGGGTGCTTTGGCACGATGGTAAGACGCGCGGCTTCTAATCAGCTGGGCCCAAGTTCGAATCCAGCTCCTGACCAGTGAAACATTAAATTCTTTTGGAAAAAAAATGCCGATAGATGGCAGCACTTCATCAAAATTCGCCAGAGGGCGCTTTAACTACGTCACGCTGATAAGATCTTTCACTCTGTCGCTGACCAGCAGAGAGGGAGGACGTGTGCTAAGGAGCTCCAAGGCGCGACACGTCATTTCCAGATTGTGTGATGCTCAGTCATCGATTGCGAAATCCCTTGAAACCACTTCCTCAGGTCAAGGGTCAGTCAGCGATTGCGAAATCCCTTGAAAGCACTTCCTCAGGTCAAGGGTCAGTCTGCGCTTGTGACATTCCCTCTCAAGACTCGGAGTGAAACTCACTCCGTATGAGTCATCATGCCTCCGTGAAAGACTTCGCAATTGCCCTCTTCCGAAAGAGGCATCCGGTGCTGCACCACCTCACCAAACTTCCAAAAGAGGGGAGGGGGGCATCCTCCCTCCTGGGGTCTCAAGACCCTCCAAGGAGGGTCCACTCCAAAGAGGGAAGACACTCCAAAGAGGGGAGGCGGCTCAAGAGAGGCATCCTCCCAAAGAGGGACCCTCCTCCCAAAGAGGGCCTCTCCTCCTGAGCCGCCTCCCCGATCTGCCGGTGAACCGGTGTTTTATAACTACTAATGTCTGCCCCGGGCCCCAGTTAATGTGTATGCTGCCATTTCTTCCACCAAAAAAATTAACAATACTTTTATTTTAAGAAGCTGTCCAAAAGCTTGACCTTAAAAGTATAAAATATTCTAATAAAAGAAAATAATACAAGATATATTTCATTCTTTCTGAATGTCTCTTAAAAAGAGAAATATGTTCAGTTCAACGCATAAACCTTCTCAAAATTCTGGGCATGAGTATAACTTTTTACTACAGCTAATATATTTCGATGTTTGTTATGGGAGAATATAACACACATGGCGCTTTTTTCACCCGATATTGCTGAAAATTTCTTTTATCTCTAAAATAATTTAAAATGACAGTATTGTTTCTTGCAATTCGATTAATTGTTTTGAGTGACATCGTGCTTGAGAACGGCTCGTACAGTCTTACTTTACTGTTCCTGCAGTGGAGCACAATATTTTTTGAAGTCCTTGTGAAATTGAAATTAAATGTGAAGCAATAATTGCAACTATAGAAATTACGAGACGCAAATTTCTTATCTGCTAAATTGAGTTATAGGAACACTGCAACTTTTGTTTTATTTTCATACAAAATCCAAACTTGTTTATAGCGAATGGAATATATCTTAAACATGTAATAGTTTTATTACTTTCTATACATAGTATAATGTGTACGGAAAGTATATGTGAAGGGAGTCGAAAATTTGATTGAGCTTTCGCCGAAATTGCCCGTTTCAAGCATCCCTGAACTTCAATCGAACATTATTGAAGTGGTGTATGCTTTAGTGAATCTATTGATACTATCTCACAAATAAATGGAACGTTTTAAATGTAATTTGATAGTATTTTATAATTAATAAATACTGGTACCACAATGATTTTAAACATAGTTGAATGTTCGGAAACTCCACCTTACCCAATTTTCGAATGACTGTTTTAAAAAAAAATTGACTTTTAATAAAGGTAAATAAATAATCATTCATGATAATTTGTAATTAAAAAACAAATTTTAGAACTTTAGCCATGAATCGTTCTCAAAATATTGCACGATTTTTTGAAAACATTTTGAAAGAACTATTCATTAATAAATCCAGATTTTCATCGATGTTAAATAAATGATCCTGTAATACGTAATTTTTCATTTGAAAACAAGTAACACCTTTTAGAACTTGGGAATGGACGGTTCATAAGATATTTATGTTTATTAGATAATTTTTTCATTAAAATTACGTAAAATAAAGAAAAGTAACGTATGTTCAAATATGTTTACTTTCGGTGTGCAATATTATGCAACATATACGTTAACACCATTATAATAGTTTTATAATAGTTTTGTATTTTGAGGCTAAACAATTATTCGTCAATTCTTATCATACATTTCACATATCATTTACTAGGAATAAATTTCAATCTCTTTGATAAACCTAGTGTTTTTAGGGGGATTTATATTCTCGATGCAGGGAATGTCGTGCTTTGCCCGCATCACGGATATAGTGTTTTTACTTTTATTATTGCATTTGATGAAGATGTTGCACGTAAGTACAAGATAAGCCATTATGTTTGGTGTCACAATGTGCGAAAAGCTTCCTGTTTTCATTTTATATGGTATTAATACGATACCGAAAACATATGTAGTGGATCACTTACGTCATAATTTTGCTATGAATGCAGAAGTAAAGTAATTGAATTTGCAGAGAAAATCATGTGCTGCTACTGCATACATTAGAGCTATTTGTTTCTGGTTGAGATTTCATTTTGTACGGAAGGATACTTTGTTTGGTGAGTTAATATCTAAGCTGTATTGCCACCTGTTGATAAAGTTTATATTTTAAAGCATTTCGTTATCATCATAATATCGATTTTATCAACAGTGATAAGATTTGAGACACATGACAATACTAAACGTATTATTTTCGGTAGCGATTGAACTCAAGGTAATGCTACTTTCCAGTAAATTTAGATGAGTGTTCCGAAAGGGGAGTTTCTTACTTCAGAAATTAGACTTTATAAAGGTAAGTGAATCTTCATCTTTAAGCAGGGGCTTAACTTCAATTGTTCTGTGTATGTCGCTCATGTCGAATACCGCCTACAGAATATATATATATATATATATATATATATATATATATATATATATATATATATATATATATATATATATATATATATATATATATATACGTTTTGTTCTAAACTAACGTCGGTCCGTATTAGAATAGGTCAAGAATGGTTTTTTTTTCAATGGGTGTTCCTCTAATCTTGCATAATAAAAAGAGAAGCATCTGTGTTAAAATGTGTTAGTTGAATTCGAATTAGTTTAAAAGCTACGATATTTTAAATTGGAAAATCACATTTTTCCCCATTTATTTTTTTATTAAATCTATTTTTCATTTAGCGCCGCATACCATAATTTGAGAGTTGGTGTTCTAATTTAATCGCAGACGTTTTAGCTCGATGAGAAAACAGCTGATCGCAATCTATGTGCATTTAACTTATGGGCTTTTTAACTTTGTAAAGTCAAAAGATTTCTCAATATATAAATATATTTAATTTGGTAATATACACTCTAAGACAAAAAAAAAAAAAAAAAAAAAAAATTGACGTACCCCTCAAAATAATCCGATAGTAACACTTTTTGACCGAATATGCAAATGATCAAAAATTCGCAGCCAAGGAATGAATAATCGGAATTATGACACATTGAAAATGAGCACCATGGGGCTGCATATAAGGAGGGAACCTCGCTTTCAGGAACAAAACGTGCAGTGGATTTCGATTGCGTATTGTAAAAATGCCTCGTCGGCGAAGTCGCTGCCACTACGAGCATATGAAGGAGTTTGAAAGCGGGCTTGCGGTCAGACTGCATGAGGCTGGATGAGCACACCGACGAATCGCTCGGCATTTCGGTAGGAGCGATGCAACAATTAGACCATGTTGGCAGGAATGGATCCGGAATGGCAGATTTCAGCGACAATCGGGCAGCGGACGGCCTAAAGCGACGACAGAACGGGAAGATAGAGCGATTGTCAGAGCAGCTGTGACAGCACGAGAATCTTCGTTATCAACCATCCAACGTGTGACAAACACGGAAGTAACCACCCGAACTATTAATAGAAGACTACGGGAGCAGAATCTATACTCGCGGTGCCCATTACGCCGCCTACCACTGACCAGTATGCACCGTCAGCAGCGATTGCAATGGTGCCGGGGCCGATCAACGTAGAATTGATTGGATTGGGAACGAATTGTTTTCAGTGATGAGTCCCGTTTCGAACTGAGCCCCAACGACTAGCGCAGACGTGTCTGCAGACAGTCTGGACATCGTCAGAATCCTGCTCTTACTGTCACACGCCACACGGCCCGACAACAGGGAGTTATAGTCTGGGGTGCCATTTCATTTTATAGCAATCTATGTAAAACCGATGCTGAAATATAGATCTTTGAAGGAAAATAAATGTTTTTGAGCCGGGAATGAAAATCCTTATTAATATCTCTCCCCTCTATCTCCCTCAAAATTCAATGCTGAATCAATATCAGACATAAATTATTAGATCCTGTTAAATAAATGCTTCAAAAAAACAAAACATTACACTAAAAACATGGATTCCAAATTTGATTGAAATGGATAATTATATCTATCTTTTGTACATTTCATTTCAGGTTCAAAGACTAGAAAATTCGGAAACAAGAATAATTTTTAATAGTCTGTGCTGTCCTTTCTTCGAGTTGCCATCCTGTATTTAAGACAGTTCGAAATTTAAGTTCTGTTTGTTGCCTTGCGTTCATTCGTCGCTGACCGGAATGGGGAAGATTGTAGGTGAAGTTCATAAGAACCCGTGCTGCACTTTCGAATGGATCATTCCTGATTGTTTCTCGTTGTGGCAAGAGTATGGTAACGAATATCAAAGCCCGGATTTCGAGTGTGGAGATGCAACTTGGTGCCTGGGAATAATTCCGAGGATCAAAATTCGTAACTATATACCACAGGCATGGATGCATATATTTCTGAAAAAGCGCAAGTCCGAATGTTTGATCCATACTGCTACTTTCACATTGGGTATGAAAAATAAAAACGAAAAGGTTCAAGTAACGGATAAAATACAACGTGTATTTGGAAATGGATACACTTATGGATGGAATATGCTTCTGAAATCTGAGTTCTTGGAAGAAAGAGACAATCTAGTGCCGGAGAATGTCGTGACCGTCGTCTGCACCCTTACCATACATCCTGTTTCTGGTAAAGCAGCCGAGCCGCTAAAGACAGGAGGAAGTGAGTACTATATAGGAGTTTACATTGTGGTATTCATTCAATTTTTTACTTTTCCTTAACACTACATGGTATATAGAGATGGAATATATCTCTGCTGGGATCAAAAATCCGACTATCGTATGTTGATGGATCCATACGTTTTGGCCACCCCTGAATACAAATTAAACATTTTTTTAATAATATCTGTGTTCCTGTCTGTGATAAGTTATTTTTATTAATTCAGATGGCATAATTTATAGAGAGAAAACACATACCAATCTCGAGATAATATTTTGGATCTAAAATTGGAGAAAATCATAAATAAAAAACGAATATCAACTCAGTGCGAGATTTCTAAATACTTTTATATCAGATATAAATATACACCATATTTTTTCGTAGACATCACGAATCGTTTTATTTTGCTTTATTTTGCTACAATGGTCTCTAATTTGTGTTAATGGTTTTCTGCGGTATCGAAATTCCTTAAATTGTATAGAAAAATCATGTTTTGGCCACATCCCATTTTTACTTTATATATGTTGCTCACAACTGAAATCGCAACGCCATGATGAAATTAATGTATCCTTAAGAAATTTACAGAATATAATTGTAACGTGGAGATGGGCAAATGATCAAAAAATCATACCTGGAAAATGAAAGCATGGAACTTTATTGACATTAGATCAATGTGGAATAAGCCCACCGCAAGCGGCTATGCAAAATTGAATACGACGACGCATCCCATCAATGAGAAGGTTAATGATGTGCTGGGGGATGGTATTCCGCACAGCATGCAATTGGGCTTGTAACTGAACATGATTTGCTGAAATTGGGAGTTCTCTTAATCGGCGGCCCATGATGGCCCAGATATGCTTAATTCGCGACAAATCCGAAGAATATGCTGGTCAAAGCAGGATATCAAAACCTTGTAGACTATTCATAGTTACACGTGCAGTATGTGGCCTGGCATTATGATGCTGAATAAACGGTCCAGACCTGGTCGACAGATATGGCTGTACCACAGGTCTCACAATGTCAGAAACGTATCATTGTGCCATGATACTGCAAGAAACGTGGACCATAGGTGTTCGTCTACCAAATGTAATACCACCCCAAACCATGGTATCACTTAGAGGGGGCTGTGTGGCGACTGATACAAAAAACTTCCTGGTGGCGTTGTTGAAAGCGCCGCCATACGCGAGTACGGTCATCTGGCATGCCAAAACAGAATCGTAACTCATCCGTGGACAAAATGTTTCGCCATTCTGTCGACCAATTGCGTCTCATTTGACACCACTGGAGGCGACGGAACCTAGGAAGACGTTGAAACGGTAGGTATTGAACAGGTCGTCTACCTCGGAGTTATGCGTAATGCAAACGGTTTCGAATTGCTTGCGTCGAAACCATGTTACCTGTAGTGTGGGATAAATGTAGTTGTAACACGGTTGCTGTGGTAAACTGCTCCCACGTAACGCATCTCAGAAACATACGATCTTCATATTATGTGATATAACTGGAAGCTCTACTACCTGATCTTCGTGTCGTTTCGTTGTTTCTCACGAACCGTAACACACACCGTTGTACTGTGCTCACATCACGACCCAATAGTTCAGCGATCTTTCAAAGACTCATTCCATCCTCCCGTAAAACAATGATTTGCTGCCGTTCTGTTGACGATAACAGAACGTATGCTGTACGTCGAGGTACTCTTGGCATACTGTGATGATTTTTACAAACTGAAACAAACAAATTTTTACAAACTACAATTTAGCTGTGATATCGCTCCTCCTTGACCTGGCTCTTTTATGCTGCTCGACAAGATGTTACGTCACTAAGCATAACGAAACTGTGATCATTTGCATATCTCGCATTGCTGTCTCTATTGTCTGATTTACATAAAGCTACACCTACAACTTTATGGTGTTGCGATTTCAGTTATGAGCAGTGTATATAGTATAATGTATAGGGAAAGTATTGTAACGGAATCGAAAATTCGATTTCCAGTTTTCAACGGAAAAGCACATCCAAGCATCCCTGAACTCGAATCGAACGTTTTTGAGGTGATATCTGTATGGGTATATTTTTAGAACTTTCAAGAGCTGTTCTCGAGATATTTGAATTCCTAACTAAATTCATTAATTTGGCGTGATTTCCGTTAATAGCGTCATTCTTGCAATTTTGACGATATTTTCGTCAATCTGGGATTAAATATCGCCAGGTTGGCAATATTTCGCTAACTAAATCGTCGAGTTCGCAAATTTTATTGCTAAGAGTTACAGCTAAACGGAAAGATGATTTTTTCTTAAATAAAAACTATTATTGGCGACCCAAATTATCTTCGCTTGAGAATGGAACGAACAAGATCCAAGGAAAGGATGCCAGCAAATTTATCGCATAATATTATGTATGAAAGTTAACATCTTTAAAACTAATATTTTTTTTTGTTCTTTTATGTGATTTTTTTTATAAATTTATTTCAAAAATGTGCAATATTTTGATACTGGTTCATGATAGCTTTTGAAAGTTTGTGTCATTTGTTTTCTAATGAAAAATTACACAAGAAATGGCCAAATACGTAACATTATTAGAGGTAAGGATTTTCTTAGAAAGTTTTACAAAATTTGATTCGAGAATTTGAGGACCTTCCTAACATTCGATTCTGTCTTGTAATATTCGAACCGAATTTCATTCGAAACGCTCCATTCTTTCGGGAGATATGGCATCCAGAGACTCACGGACACACACACACGCGCACACTTACACCACCTCAAAAACTTTGGATTTGAATTCAGGAATACTCGAAACGTGCTTTTTCGTCAAAAACTGGAATTCGAATTTTCTACCCTATCACAATACTTCCCTACTATGTACATAGAGAAAGTAATAATGACTAGTGTCTGCTAAGCAATAGGGAACCGAACTTTCTGAATCTTATCGAATTTAAAATCAATATTGTATCAGAATCAATAGTGTACCAGAACTCTTTAACTCTTCATAATCATGGTAACCTTGCGAGTTGGCGCCAGAAAAGTCGCCAAATTCAAGACCGTACAGGTCTTTGGAATAATCCCCAATTTCTTGCTAAACTCTCCATTTTTTTGTAATACACTCTTTTGCAGAGAAAAAAACAAAGCACCATGAAGAAAGAGGCTGTTTTCATTAAAATTAAATATGCGTACAGCTCATACACAGGTAATGAAATGATTACAACATCAAGGTCGCAGGTCCCACCAATGGTTAGCAATTGCACATCGAATTTTCAAATCAGTAATTGGTGAAATTCCCCTTGGCGGCAATGCATGCTTGTATACGTCTAGGTAAGGCGTGGTAAAGTTTCCTAATATCATCCTGCGACACATTCTGCCTGGAATTCCCCAATTGTTGCTCCAGATCTGCTACATTTCGGGGTGCCCGAATCTGACGGCCTAGCATGTCCCATACATGCTCGATTGGCGAATGGTCTGGCGACCTTGCTGGCCAAGGAACATTATCAACAGCACGGAGACAGTCCACAGATATGCGAGCCGTATGTGACGTGGCATTATTTTCTTGGAAAATGGCCCCAGAATGATGTGCCATGAAGGGTAACGCAAACGACCGCAGCATTTCATCAACATATCCTTGAGCTGTTAAAGTCGTACGCAGGATGAATAGGGGCGACCTGCTGTCGCAAGAGATAGCACCCCACACCATCACACTAGTGGTAATGGCTGTGTGCCTGTGTAAAACAGTGGCTGATTGGGACCGCTGGCCCTGGCGCCTCCACACACGTACCCGATGGTCATCTGCTGAAAGACTGAAGCGTGATTCATTGCTGAACACTATGCGATGCCAGTCGGCTGGCAACCATGATGCTTGGCTACGACACCACTCCAAATGACTCTTTCGATATTGTGGGGTTATGGGCAGACGTCTTAAAGGCCGCTGTGAGCGTAACTCCACTTCAGCCAAGCGCCGTGAGATGGTAGAAGGTACCACGGGTAGTATGGAAGAGGCTGTAGCACGTTGGATGGCGGGGAATGATGCCGTTGGCCCAGTTCGGGCCTGTTACACAATCATCCGATATTGCCTCGCATTCGTGCACCTTAGCCTTCCAGAGCCTTCATTCCCTCGATGAGTTCCTTGTAGCAACCATTGCTGCCAGCACCTTTGCACAGCAGTGACCGTTCGGTGCAGGTGGCGGCCTATTGCTCGGTATGACCAGCCAACTTTACGCATCCCGACTATATGACGACGTTCGAACTCTGCATTATTGTTTGTGTCTCCACAGGAAACTTCAACGATAACGAGCAGAGATAAACCGTCCACATTTCTAACCTGTTTTATAGGATGCTATTTGCGCAGTAGAAACGTGACCGAGAAGTTAACACCCTTACAAATTTAATCATTTGCACACCTGGTATAAAGGAATTTGCATGCGAAATTTAGAGATTATCAGATTACTTTTTAGGAGGTGCTTCGTTTTTTTGAAAAGTAGTGTATATAGTATCCACAGACTCACGCACATATGCACACGAACACATGCAATTACAAAAGGACATCACCTCAGAAACATTGAATTCAAGTTCAGAGATGCCTGAAAGATGCTCTTACGTCTAAAACTCTAAATAGAATTTTTTAACCCGACCCCATCCCTTATCACAATAATTGTCCAACACGTTACGCTGTGTATGTAGAAAAACTAAAAATGATGATACATAATTAATTTATTGTCTTGCAGGTATGAAGGAGTGCACTAAAGCAAACAAGAACCCACAGGGAAAAGAAACGGAATACGAAGAGAAAGATGGCAACCGTATTCCAGAAGGTCAGTTTATTGTGTAATAATAAAGAGTTCAATTTTTATGTATGACATTTTTGCTCATACGGTGCGGTATAAATTTGTTATGCGAGTATCTGGAAAGCATTGTTTAATTCGAGTGTGGCTTTATTGTATGAATAAATATGTGTTGCAGAATAGCCATTGTTACTTTTCCTATACACATAGTAAAAATGCATAGGAAAAGTGTTGTGACAGGGATGAAAATTCGAATTAGAATCCTCGATAGAAGAGCACGTTTTAGGTATCCCTGAACTTGAATAGAATATTTTGAGGGGATGTGTGTGTGTGCGTTTGTGTGGTGTATATTAGTGTGTTTGTGGAGACGGTATTTTAGTCTGTGGAGATGATATCCAAGTCTGTGGAGTCAAATAGTGAGTCTGCAGAGATAAATGGTTCACATCATTGAGGGGGGGGGGGGGGTAAGATCATTGTGTTAACAAAATTTGTTAACATCATGGGTTAACATCAATGGTTTAACACCGTGAATTTAGTTCGTTCCATTCACGAAAGAAAGTACTTTGTATTAATAGTTTTGTATTTTGATGCTTAACCATTCGCCAACGGCCAATTCTTTACATGTTCTTCTTTCTCTTCGTCTGTAACGCTTGGCGATAAATTTGGTAAACTTGGTTTCATTTAGCGAAAGATCGCCAACTTGGTGATATATTGCTCCATATTGACGAAAATGACGCCAAAGTTAACGAAAATGACGTCAAATTAATGAATTAATTATTCAAATATTTTAATATACGGACTTCTTGGCTTATGGAGGATGCTATCAATATTGATAATCGTTAATTAAATTTGCGTGAAATATAATTAGGTACTTCGAAATGTTGTATTCGGAAAAGCGCTAAGTGTATAATTCAACACAGCGTATGCCGTATGGTATTCATCTGTATTGCTAAAACTTTTCTAGTTTTCTTGATTTGTATTATTAAAACATCCTCATTGAAATTTGAGGCTCCAAATTTTGCAATTAAGTTGGACATTTTTAGCATTATTAGCTTTATTAGTATTATATGAAATATTTTAATTTGGATTCAAAATGTACTTCTTAACATTATATTTGTACTATATAATTTGTTATAATTTCTATTTGTGTGCTTCTATCAGCTATCAACAACATTTGCACGTTTTTTGAACCCTATATAAAATTTCCATTCGCATTTCAAAATGTATTAACCTAATTATTAAAAGGTTTTGGAGATGGTCTTTATCTAATTAAAATTTTAGGTATCAAATTTTACAGACAAACTGGAAGTTTTTAGCATTGTGAGCTTTATGAAATTTGCAAGGGTGAAAGCCAACATTTTTGGAAGTAATTAAATAATTAGCTAGAAATATATTTCTAATTGGGTATTTTTCGAAAGATAACAAGAGGGATCAATCATGCATAAAGCATTGATTATGAAACACTTTTCAACTTTAATGCAATTTTATTTAAACATCTCTAAAATGCGATACATTCCTCGGTAATATTTAAAAAATTATCACAATACTACATTAATTTATTATATTTAAAACTTAAAACCTCATCGTAAAAAATGAACTTCATTCAAATGACGACATTGAAATATAAATTGCCTGGTATAAACATCTCTAAAATGCGACACATTCCTCGGTAATATTTTTAAAATTATCATAATATTAGAATAATTTATTATATTTGAAAACTTCATCGAAAACAAATGAACTTTATTCAAATGACGTCATCCAAATATAACACGCCTGGTTCTCTCTATAAAAGCAGCATTTCATACATAAACATTTTTCCATTCATTTCATTCACCACAATACTATAATAATTTATTTTATTTAAAAACTTAAGACCATGGAGGTACAAATATTTAAACTCTATGCTTAAAACTTCATCGAAAAAATCGTCCTTCTCTGTATAAAATCAATAAATGTTTCATTCATATCAGCTATATTGCACACTCCATGAGCTAAATAATTTTGCGTTCAAGAAATGCAGCGATTCTTATACAACTCATACTACATATTTTGCTGTTTACATTTTCCATAAGTGAAAAGTAGGCTTCGTTGAAGAAATAATCAAATTTGGATGACCATTTAAACTCTAAAATATTGTAATTGCGTTGTTTCAGTATGTAAATGCACAGAATTTAAGCAAAAGAAAAGCGGTTTTTGGACGGATACAACACTAAATATGAATTAAAAAGAACTTTAAAAATCACAATTTTGACACAAGATGGATGCCATATTTTATTTTGAAGTGGGTCACGTGATCTCTTCATATAATGGTCACGTGATCGCTTATATAAAGGGTGTAATTATTATTTTAATTTTTATTTTGAAAACTACTAAATATAATTCGCTGAATTTTTTTTTATATATTTTATGGAACAATTTGAATATTACCTAAAATTTTCGAAGCAATTTGTGAATTTTAAATCCTCTTAAAAAATGTTTGAAAAATTAGGTCCCATAGGGCTCAATGTATTTCATTTTTTCAACCCGGGTTCAATCCAAAACTAATTGGGTGATATTATTCATTTATATTCCCATAGAACCCACAGACCGTCTGAACAACATACTAAAATTTCATTTTGATAAACTCATTTTTACGGCAGTTATCGTGCTAACGGGCAGTCAGACAGACAGAATGAACAAAGTCATAAACTCTTTTCAACTTTGTTGTAAAGTGTTAAAAAGGGTTCTAAAGATAGATTTTGAAAGATTTTTATAAAAGTTTAGATTTTGAATTTTTCTGAAAATACTCCCTATGGAGCACTGTTATGATTATGTACCTTATTCTGAACATTTTTCTAATTTACTACATTATCTATACCATTTTCTCTACATGATCGGCATCTTTAATAGGTAAAGAAATAAACATCATAACAACCTTTAAGAACCACCCAATATAGTACTCTGTCATATGCACACTATTGAAATGAATTAGCACAATACGTGATTGTACTGTTTCAATGCATTGCTAAGTCTACTAATTCTAGTTATCTATTTCCAGTTTTTCATTTTTGACTTTTATTTTTGACTTTTGTTATTGATATTTTGTCAAAACCTTAATAATACAATGCTTTCCAAAATTTCAGCACGCAGCAGTAAATCCGACATAACTCGTAACGTCCTGCTTTGATTGACCTTAAATTTCACGAAACGTAGTCAAAGGAGTAATATATTCATGAACATAATAATAAAATGAAATAAAATATATGGAGTTATATTTTTACGCTTAAGTGCTTAGTTCACACATAGTACAATCGATAAAAGTTTTGTAAACTAAACAAACAAACAAAACAAGCCTTAATATGGTATATGACCTCCACTGACTTTGACACAAGCTTTTCAACGACGTTTGACCCTTTCAATCAGGTGATGCAGAGCAGCAAAATCCACAGTTGCGTTTGCTATTTGTGAATTTGAATCGCAGACTTAACTTCTGCAATGCAGTGTATCATCAAAATGAAAATATTTTTTATGATATCCTTCAGCAGATTTCGCAAATTCACCAATTATAAAAAAATACAAAATTTTGTTTTCTTTTATATAGGTATGAGCAAGGTGACTGACGATTTGAAAAATTTGTTCCTGAATGAACACAACTGCGACGTCACATTAAAATTGAAGGATCGAGAATTTCGGGCTCACAGATTGATCCTGGAAGCTCGGTCGTCCGTGTTCTTTTCTATGTTCAAGCACGACACAGTGGAAAGAAGCAGCGGCGTGGTGGACATCCCCGACTGCGATCCAGATGCGTTTCAGGATTTTCTCCTTTATGTGTATTCTGGGAGAGTGGAGAAAATGAACTCAGATAACGCACTTAGCTTGTATTCGGTGGCAGACAAGTACGGTTTGGATTCACTTAAAGCGGAGTGCGTAGAATACATGAAGAAAGAATTTACTATTGACACTTTTGCTGACGTCATTGCCCTGGCAGTAAGGCACAACGAGTTAGCACTGATAGAATCTTCAATATCTTTCTTCACGAAGAATGCAAAAAAAATATTTATGACTGTAAAATGGCAATCATTCATAAAGGAAAATCCCACTGCTGCTAACGAGCTGAACATAAAATTACTGACTGCTCTCATTCCGGAATAGAAATCTGAACTGTGCAAGTACCAATAAATGTCCATTTATATTTCCATGTGATGTATTCATTCAAAATACAAGTGAATATCATAAATTTGACAGAAATGTATTTGATGTAAAATGTCAGTTTTGTAAAATATAGACGTTTAATAAAGTGCAATTTTATTCTATTTACAGTGTACTTTTAAAGGTACGTCAAACATTTAATTCTTGTAAGCAAGAATAGAGAAATTATTTTACTTATTACTTTCCTTATATACATAATGTATAAGGAAAGTATTGTGACGGGGTCGAAAATTCGAATTCGAGTTTCCGACGGGAGAGCACGTTTCAAGCATCCCTGATCACGAATCAAACATTTTTGAAGTGATGTCTTTGTATGTGGTATGTGTGTGTGTGAAAGTATGTGTGCGTGTGTGTGTGTCAGTGAGCCTGTGGAGACGATAACTGACGAACGAATGGACCGATTCGAACCAAATTTGGTACAAAAATCACAATCCGTAAACACTGGAAGCCTATTGTTTTTATACGCAATCGAATGTTCAGAACCCCTCTAAATTTTCGAATAAAATTTTGAAAAAATCGTCAAAAAATCAAAACCACTAATAAAGTTACGCAAATAGACATTTATTATGCAATTTTTCATTAGAAATCGATTGGCATAAATTTTAGAACGCTAACACAAACTGTTCTCGAGATATTGCACATTTTTCAAAAAAATTATCAAAAAGTCATAAAAAATAAAAATAAAAAATTTCCTATTGAGAAACACGCTCACTTTTCATATGTAATACCATACGATAAATTGGGTGACATCATTCTCGTGGATCTAGCTCGTTCCATTCATGGAAAAAGATACCTTGAGTCATACTTTTGTATTTGAACGCCAATAATCATTTATCTGACGTAAGAATAACTTATTTTTCCGTCCATAACGCTTGGCGAGATTTTGGCGACGAATTTGGTGGAATGTCGTCAACTTGGCGACTTTTTTAAATGTTGCTAAATTAACGAAAAACTCGCCAAATGGATAAAAATGACGCTAAATCAATGAAAATGACGACTAATTGTCGAAAATTCAATATCTTGGAAAGAATATTAGTATCTACTATAAGAAAAACCTATTTTTTTACTGTAGAAGTAGTAAACTCATTACATTATATAAGGAAAGTCATGTGTTGCCCACATCAGATTTTTTCCACTAGAACGATGAGTGGACTGAACTAAGGCTTCTAAATATACAGGCTGGAGCATTTTCACTCCCAGTTGAAGTGATTAGCGGTACATGGTGAAAAGATGGTTACCTCTCTTTTCTCCGGATCTCCAAAAAATATAAAACTGCATTCTTCTTCTTCGCCCCGGGTCTACGCGAAGGTGTAAGATATCCGTTGGGACGGGTGGAAAAAGCCCCCCCAATTTAGACCGGTACCTAGTCTGGAGCACCCATAGTTAACGTACCATCCTTCCTTTATTATCAACCTACCCAAATGACTTACGGACCCATATATTTAATGTGCCCTAGCTCCGTGTGAACACGGGGGCAGTTTGGGCAGCGACAGGAATCGAACTGGGGTCGACCGAGTTCAATCCCCGCGGTAAGAATCCCCAGAGGGTAAGAATATTTCCTTGAAATATGTTAAAGATGGTTCTCATTACGTTGCACTCGTTAGAGATTACAAGACTCTCCCAACATCCCTGTTGGTGCCATTTCCATTGAGTTCCAGTCTAAATTATAAGTCACACTTTTCCGGCCTTCCAAAGATACCTTGCTCTTTCGGGTAGGTCGGATAATATATTTATGAGTCGGACGGTCTGTGAAGAAAGAGAGAAAGGGCACTTCTTTATGTGTAACTAGCAGAGGTAGCCGCCCTTGAGCGTCATTAAATGGCCCAAAGTTTAAAAATATTCTAAATATTGTCATTAAAATATTTTCCTTGGTCCGCATGAAAGACAAAAAAGATGCAATGTAACAATATTTGTTCTATCTTTAGAAAGATAGGTTTATACGAAAATCTACTTAAAAAATAAATTATTCTATTCTCATTTGCTTAACAATTCCCGAAAAATATCAAATTAGTTGATTCTATAGAAAATTGAGAGTTGACACAGATAGAAAAATATTTAACGAATTTTATCCTATCACAACGATAGAATAAGTACAATCAGAGGTATTTGATGTTAGGCCCGTCTTAGATAATAGACTTATATCACTAATGCCGCCAATCCTCTAATACGTTTTGACAACTGATAAAACATAAGTGAAAATGTCACAAAATTTATAAATTCATATCACTAATTAAGTTGATAAATTTATATCAATATAACATTTTCTTTATTGTCCAGATTAGTTAAGGAATCAAATAATAATAAAAAAAATGGCTAATTTGAAAATTTTTTGACCCAATAATGAGAATCTACTTCCGTTGCTAAGCAACGCAATCTCATTTTTCTAAAATAAAATTTTAGCAAACAAAATCGTCTGGCTATTGACTATTTTGTGAAATGGAACAGATTATTATGATTCCGACAATCCCTGGACTTTGAATTCAACTCGAAATATAAACTAGTTTACCTGATGTCTTCAAAAAATGTGAATTATCATACCCAATTTGAAAAGTATAAAATCGGGCAAAACATGACTTTGTATGCGGAACGGACACTTCTTATTTTATATAAATGACACCAGACATGACTTTATAAATATAAAGTTCAAATTTTTCTCTTAGAATTTCTCCTCCTATTAAAATAAAATCATGATAATATGGAATTTATATGGAATTATTTTGTAAACATTTATTTATCTTATTTTCAGTTTTAAATTGAATGATACTTTTATTATTACATTTTTTGTAACTAATCTCCATGTAAGAATAAAACATGAATTTCAACCAACCCCTTTAACATCAGATGAATATAACTGCTTCTTGTGAGAATATGAAGTCCTTAGGCATCGAAGTCCTCATGTTCTTAAATCCCTTTAACTTTCTATTGAAGAGATTGATTTCTAGATATTGATTTCTTTCTATTAATTTCTAGAGCTACAGAAACAAGGTCCACTAATAGGAAAGTGGCAAACCTTTGTTTATTAATTAATTCCTTCTAAATTTTATTTTAGGAAACGCCAAAAATCCAGTTTATTCTATCGCATTCGGAAAAATCTAATTTCGTTTCGATTCGGAATTTTGCTCTTAAATATAAATTGTATTCCAAACTGATAAAATGCCAAATCTTTCACTTCGCCCTCTTGGAGTTTCTCTGTCCACGCCTGCAACCATTCACGCTTTAATACATTATGACGTTTCGTTCTTTTTCCGCGATACATTTTTATATGGAAATGTACTGGCGTTATTTTCTGTGTCGTCAGAAGCGCGCGCATTCGCACTAAGACGCTTAATTAAGAATAAGGTATGTAATTTGTTTCCAGTTGGCGAAAAAATATAGACGGGGTAGGACGTATGTGGCCCTTGGGGCATCATGACTAAATTATTATTCTAAATTTGTTAAGTTTAAAGTATCAAAATTATGAAGTTTCATGGGAAAATGTTGCCTGTTCAATAATTTAAATAGCAATTGTGTATTCCGCGAGATGGTGAGATATCGAATGTTCTGTTTCTGCAAAAATGTACCGAATGCTTCTGTTTTTGGAATGGAATCATGTAATACGTGTTGATTATCTTTGGAACGAAGTTTAATGATGTCTTGCAGAATTCGAAGTGATAATATCCTGCAAATTACAGGAAATTAGTATTACCTGGTGACTCTTTTATTCATTAAAGTATTCCTGCTATTACTTATTGATATTGGTTGATGAGTTAGGTAATATATAATTTTGTACTCGGTCCCATTGATAACGGTGGGAAGAGTTACTTTTTCTGTCAGCTGCAAGGTGTCACCTGTGACTAAAGATACTTTAGTTGGGCTGGTTCTATTTGTACAGTAAATGGAAGTTGTTGCAAAATGGCTCTATTAAACTTAGACATGCTCCGGTGTCCACAAGAAGTGAAACACTTGTTCCGAAAATACTGGTATTAATGATTGGTGTCTTGCTGGGAGCTATTTGTTCCTTTGGTGTTACAAAAGTGGTTTTTAGATTGCTTTCCACCAGATCCAAGGCTCCAATGTTTTGATCAAGTAATGATGTTACGGTTGCCGTTTGTACTCCTGAAATATTTGCATAGTAATTTTTTTGAAAGTGTGGTTTCTTTGGACCTGTCTTGTAATGTGGTGAATTTTCAATAGCAAGTTGTTTTGGGTATTGTACATAATTTTGTCTCCAATTGTTATTTCTTGTATTTCCATATTTATACTGATTAGATTTGTCATTATGAAAATTATTATATCTCGGTCTCTGCGACTGTTGGTTTTGTCTGAAAGCTTCTTTACGAAAACACTGTTGCATTATATGGCCTGCTTTTCCACACACAAAACAAGTGGGAATTTTTTCTCGTGTTCCTATTTTTCTATGTGATATTTTGCTTTCTTTTAAATATGTAATTTGCTTCTGTAATTGCTCTATGTTATTTGGTTGCACTGCTTTTACTATGGGGGTTGTTTCACTAGTAGGTGGCGTTATCGCCTTCCAAGCATTATGCTCCAAAATAGTAGCTGTTTTTGCTTTGCCATATGTCTTAGGGTCTATGGCAAGGACCGCCCTCTTTATGTGTGAGGGGAGTTTGTCGATTGTGACTGACAATAAAATAGTATCTTTGACATTTTTTCCCTCTTCACTGGGAAAACATCCCCCAAAAGTGAGCTCAATGTGATTGAAAAATGTGAATATATCATGCTTATTATAACTAATATTATTGAGTCTTTGCCAGCTATTAGCAACTGAAAATTTTGCACCGAATCTTTCCAAAAGATTTTCGATAATTTTGTCGAAAGTATCACTATTGTTGAGTTTAAGGGCTATAGCAACTTGAGCTACTAAGTATTTAATGCAAAGAGATTTTCCTCTTCCTTACCAAGTCTCGTAAAAATGTCAATGTTAATTTTTTTTTTAAATGAAAAAGGTATAGTTTAAAACCAGGTATGTGTCAAAAGTAATGAAAAACATAATATTCACAAATGTTTAATTCATTTATTTAGATGGATGTACAAAATAATTATAAAAGTGACAGAATCTGATGGTCTATGAAAGGTAGGTCTTGTAAGGCTTAGAGATAGTCCATTTACATATTCATATGTTTTGATTGTATTGATAAGTGTTTATATTTAAGATATACCAGTACTATACAATTTAACATATTACAATAGCATAAATATTATTTGTGAATATATCCTCCATTAGACCAAGACTACATTCTGTCCTACGTGGATGATATACTCGTTCCATCCCTTGACATAAATTCCAATTTACAAAAATTGGAGAAACTTTTCATATGTTTGGACAAACATAATTTAGGATTGAAACCCCAGAAATGCCAATTCTTGCAAACTAACATAGCATTTCCTGGACACAAAATTTCCAGAGGTACAGTACAACCTATGACTCAAAATTTGGAGGTGATTCAAAAATTCAAAACATCTCAATCAAAAAAGGATATATGAAGTTTTCTTGGATGCGTTGAATTTTACCGAAAATTTATCCCCGATTTTTCAGAAGTAACACACCCATTAATTGAGGGCCAACGGCCGTACCGTGCTGAAAACACCGGTTCTCGTTAGATCACCGAAGTGAAGCAGCATCGGGCGCGGTTAGTACTTGGTGGGTGACCACCTCGGAACGCCGCGTGCTGTTGACCATCTCGGGTGCGGTATCCCCGTGGTTTGCGCGCTAGATTTGCACGCTGCCACAAATGCCGCCGTGTTCATGCGGAGTACGATCACATTAAACATGTGGGTCCGTAAGTCCTTCCGAGAGGTTGGTGGTAGGGGAAGGAGGGTACGGTCCCTGTGGATGCCTCCCCCACTGGGTTCCGGTCTAAATTGGGTGGCACTTCCCGGCCGTCCATGCAGTTACCTTACACCTTTCTGGTAGGTCGGACGGTCTGGGTCTCAACAACAACAACACCCATTAATTGCTTTAACAAAGGAAGCAAACACTTTTATGTAGACAAACAAGGAACAGGCTGCTTCCGATAAATTCCGACAAGCACTCTTATCTAAAAATTGGTTACAACTAATGGATTTTGATAAACCCTTCGTTTTGTTCTGTGATGCGTCCGGTTATACTTTGGGAGTGGTTTTGTCTCAATTGGATGAGAACAAGTTCTCCAAACCAGTACAATTTGCTAGCAGAGTCCTTAAGGCTGCCGAACAAAAATATTATATTTTTGAACGTGAACTCTTGGCCGTATCTTGGGCCGTATCGTATTTCCGCCATTATTTGGCCGGAAGAACATTTCATGTCTTATCAAATCAAGCCGCATTGTCACATGTAATTAAAGTCAGAGACACTATCAACCGTATTGCAAGAATAAAAATCTGATGTGGGCAGCATATGACTTTCCTTACATAATGCAATGAATTTACTACTTTTACAGTTAAAAAAAATGTTGTTATTATAGTAGATGCTTATATTCTTTCCACGATATTGAATTTTCTTCAATTAGTCGTTATTTTCATTGATTTAGAGTTGTTTTTATCCATTTGGCGAGATTTTCGTTAATTTGGCAACATTTCAAAAAGTCGGCAAGTTAATGACATTCCGCCAAATTCGTCGCCAAAATCTCGCCAAGCGTTATGGATGGAGAAATAAGTTATTCTTAAAGCAGATAAATAACTATTGGCGTTCAAATACAAAAAGTATTACTCAAAGTATCTTTTCTCATGAATAGAACGCGCTAGATCCACGAGAATGATGTCACCCAATTTATCGCATGATATTACATGTGAAATATGAACATGTTTCTCAATAGGAAATATTTTTATTTTTTATTTAATATAACTTTTTGATAATTTGCCGCCATAAAATGCCGCCACGTTGACGACATTCCTCTAAATTCGTCGCCAAAATCACGCCAAGCTTTATGGACGGAGAAATAAGTTATTCTTACAGCGGATAAGTGACTATTGGTGTTCAAATACAAAAGTATTACTCAGAGTATATTTTCTCGTGAATGGAACGAGTTAGATCCACTAGAATCAGGTCACCAAATTTATCGCGTGATATTACATATGAAAAGTGGACATGTTTCTTAACAGTTAATATTTTTTTTAATTTATGGGATTTTTTGATACATTTATTTGAAAAATGTGCAATATCTCGAGAACGGTTCATGCTAGTGTTCTAAAGTTTATGTCAATCGTTTTCTAAGGAAAAATTACATAAGAAGTGTCTATTTGCGTAATTTTATTAAAGGTTTTGATTTTTTGATCATTTTTCAAAATTTCACTCGAAAATTTAAGGGGGGGGGGGTTCTGAGCATTCAATTGTGATTTAAAACATTTGGATTCCAGTATTTACGGATTGTGATTATTGTACCAAATTTCATTCGAATCGCTCCATTCGTTCGTGAGATATCGTCTCCACAGACTCACTGACACACACACACACAGACACACACACACACACACACACACACACATACTGTCACACACACACACATACTGTCACACACACACACATACTGTCACACACACACACAGACATCACTTCAAAAATTTTCGATTCGTGATTAGGGATGCTTGAAACGTGCTCTCCCGCCGAAAATTCGAATTCGAATTTTCGATCCCGTCACAATACTTTCCTTATACATTATGTATATAAGGAAAGTAATAACTAACTTGCAACAGTATGATTTCAAAATCATACATATCAAAGGAAAATTAAACTCTGTCGAAGATTATTTACGTTGACAAATCTCTGATAGTTGTCCCACATCAGAAAATTTAAGTGATGTTATATTTCAAAACACAGCAACCCAGCAAATTGAAAGTAATTCATCTAACTCATCATCAACCCTGGAGGAAAAAATTCCAAAAATTGCACAATGTGAAGAACAACATGATGAAAAAAACAATCCAAGAATTACAAGAAGTCATTGAACAGAAAGAAGAAAGGATTAAAAGTCCAGAACATTTACATTTGGCAAATAAGGAAAGGATTGAAGAAAGAAACAAAAAATGGTTTGGAGCAAGTTGATTCATATGAAAACGAATTGGAAGAATTAAGAAACTGTTGTGAAGAATTAGAATAAAAAATGAGGAACTCTCAGAAAATTTTGAAGCAGCTTGTCGAGGTATTCAATATTTAGAGAATGATCTTTCCAATTTTCAACAAACCTATTACCAACCATACAGAAATAATAAAAGAAAGAGCCGACAAAGGTCAAACCAGAATAGGAGAAATAAGAATCAACATATCACATTCTGAAGAGCAGACGTCAACCTTTCATATAATTACACTTAAAGAAACTGTTCAAAATTTTCCGATTTACCCAATTGTATAAGATTTGCATATCGATGTTCACTTGTAACGAAGAGAAAATTTTATCACCACTCCAAACGAAAAAGCATTTGTTCTTGTCAACTCCTGTCATCGATGAAAATTATCCGGCTTGTCAACCACGCCAAAAAAACTCGATGTGATGTCACCAGCCTTGTTACCATCAAAATAAGAGTTCACAGAACTAGATAATAATCAGCATCCAGTTATTCATGCCATTTTGGATATTTTACTTAATCATCTAACAACACTTGTTCACCGTAGTTCCACACTTCTTACTCAACACAATTTTTTTTTCTCAACAACCTTGGGCTGAAATGCCGGGTGTGTTTTGTACATTCGCATGCCCCCCCCCCCCCCATTTAAAAACGTTTGACGTCCGTCGACCTTTGCCCTGGAATACCTGGTCGACCTTTGGCCGTCTACCTTTGCCCTGTACTAGCGTCCTGCCAGCTGCGAGGAAGCACAGGCCAGGAAGCGTCTTGCGGTGGAGAAAATAGGTTCCATGAATCTGCCTAGAATGCAATTTTCTTGGGGGTGGGTTTGGCTCATGGGGCGCGGGTTTGGCTCATTGGGGTCATGGGGTCCCTTTGACCGCGGGTTTTTTTCTTTTTTTTTTTAATTTTTGTCCCTTTCTATTGGCAACCTTACTAGATCCAGCCTTGTATACATGTCTTGTCCCATCCCTTGAACAATTTTTTTTTTATATTCCACATTTTGTTTTTATGTCAATCTTATAATTTTAATAAGGTCATGACCAGTAGTAAAGTGAATAGATACCATACTAAGATTCGAATTCGTGACAGAATTTTTTTTTTTTTTTGGAATAACTTTACAGAAACTCCGTGAGAAAAATCGTTTGGTGAATTCACATTTTTTTACTTTCCTTATATACAATAATATATAAAGAAAGTATTGTGACGGGGTCAAAAATTCGAATTCGAGTTTTCGACGGGAGAGCACGTTTCAAGCATCCCTGATCACGAATCGAACATTTTTGAAGTGATGTCTGTGTGTGTGTGTGTGTGTGAAAGTGTGTGTGAAAGTATGTGTGTGTGTGTGTGTCAGTGAGTTTGTGGGGACGATAACTGATGAACGAATGAACCGATTCGAGGTACACAAATTTGGTACACAAATTACAATCCGTAAATCTGAAGCCTGTTGTTTTTATACGCAATCGAATGCTCAGAACCCCCTAAATTTTCGAGTGAAATTTTGAAAAAAATCATCAAAAAATTAAAACCTCTAATAAAGTTACCCAAATAGACATTTCTTATGTAATTTTTCATTAGAAAACGATTGACATAAATTTTAGAACGCTAACATGAACCGTTCTCGAGATATTGTACATTTAAAAAAAAATTATCAAAAAGTTATATAAAAAAAATATTTTCTATTGAGAAACATGTTCAATTTTCATATGTAATACTATGCGATAAATTGGGTGACATTATTCTCGTGGATCTAGCTCGTTCCATTCATGAAAAAAGATACTTTAAGTAATACGTTTGTATTTGAACGCCAATAGTCATTTATCTGATGTAAAAATAACTTATTTTTTCGTCCATAAAGCTTGGCGAGATTTTGGCGACGAATTTAGCGGAATGTCGCCAACGTGGCAACATTTTTAAATGTTGCTAAATTAACGAAAATCTCGCCAAATAGATTATCCTCTCAAATGGATAAATATGACGCTAAATCAATGAAAATGACGACTCATTGACGAAAATTTAATATCTTGGAAAGAATATAAATATCTACTATAAAAATCATGTATTTATTTTTAGTGTAAAAGTAGTAAATTCATTGCATTATATAAGGAAAGTCATATGCTGCCCACATCAGATTTTTTTTTTTTATGAACTTTGGTCAAAGCCAAATATAATTTTTTTTAGCATGCATACAGCATATGATTTTTTTTTTTTTAGATAGTAATATATACATAATTTTGTTTTACTTCATTATTTGTTTCATGAAATATTTTTTTTCCCGAAAGTTGTTTAAAATGTGTATAATATTGTATTTATAATATTGAAATTAAGAATGTACATATTTAATTTACATTAGGCAAACCCAAGGAATGTATGTAAGTATTGTAATGTTAAAATATAATGCAAGTTTAAGAAGATTGTATGTAATGTGATTATATGAAATCTTGTTATTTTATAGTATGTATATTGTGTTTAACTGACATCTCACCTGTTTAGGTTATTCCAAATTTATATTTTTCTTTGCGCTCAGCTCGTGACTTCTGATATGCAGTTGTGTAAGTGAACAAAAGTATTTAAAAAGTGAGCGTATCGGTTTTCGTGCGTCTCAGTTTTTTAACATCATGTGTATATTATGTGCACACTGTGACACTTCTATATTTGGTCTTTTCATACCAAATAGATAGCGCTAAACAACTTTGTAACTGAAAAATTCCATCTATCTTGCTCAGAATATCCCATAAGTGAATTATCTACCATATTTTGTGAAATGTGGTCAATTAGTTTTACGGCCGAAGTCGATACATACATTACACAGACTGACAGATACACATACACAGACGTCACGTTAAAAGTAGTTTTTTCGGGTTCTGAAGTGCTCGAAACTTTGTAGATCCGTCGAAAATTCTGTTGCGATTTTCGACACAATTTCAATATTCTCCCTATACATTACCATGTATTGTAGGGTAATCCAAAATAATTACCGACCTACATGAAGGTATACATCAGACGAAAAGTTGCCATGATGGCGATCCCGCTCAGGGTTCGACTCGAGGGGGGTTCGACTCCGAGAGCAGCCTACTATCCGGGGTGACGCTCGGTCTCTGTGGCCAGTAGCCAAGGCCACCCTGCCAGGAGCACGACTTCAGACGGGGCCCTCCCACCAACCGCAGCAACAACACAACTCCTGACAAGAAACCGAGCACGAAACTCAAAATTCCGACGCCAACAATCATACTGTTCTGTCGGGACTCATCCACTTCTAACCACTTTATTAGGATAAAAACAATACATAACAACTGATCCATTCGCTCAGAAAAGGGATCACAAGGGAACACTCTCCCAGGTGTAAATGGTACAAGGATTACACTAGAAACAAACATAAATCAAGCCACAAAACCTTACTCTTAAGTGAAAGCATACATGTAGGGAAAATAAATAGTGTTGAAATAATCTGGTCTTTATTCCAGATGCTGTCATAAAGAAGAGAAAGAGCCGCAGGAAGAGAGTCAGTTGCTAGTTTCGTAGAGTTTGGACTGGTCTCTGGATCTGCGGCTCCAATACAGCAGATGATTAACTTGGGTAATGGAAGAGCAAATGATAATTTTATTTCAGCATTCATTAATATACTTTAAAAATAAAGACAACCAAAAAATTAGCCATAATTAAAAGCATTTTAGTAGTATCTCCTTTTACAGCGTAAAAAAATTACTCAGCCATG
This sequence comes from Amaurobius ferox, assembly GCA_951213105.1. NCBI lineage: Eukaryota > Metazoa > Arthropoda > Arachnida > Araneae > Amaurobiidae > Amaurobius > Amaurobius ferox. The sequence continues at coordinate 101,635,629 of OX578152.1, forward strand.
GCGCTTTCGGGCATTGCGATGTCGTTCATCAGTGACAAATTGAAAATTAGTGGCGAACATGTGCTTAAATATAGTCTATAACCGCCAGAAAAAATTTACATATTAATTAAAATTTTTGTCTGGCGGTTATAGCTGTAAAACTAAAATATATCGAGAAAGGTCAGCTCTGTGGGGTTAACCTGATTCTTTTCTTCTTTAAAAATTCTTTATAAAATAGTCATTTAATTGATACATGTGAAAATTTGTAGTCTTTTATTTTAGATTTAGACTATTTTTGCGGGCCATTTCACAAACCAGGCAGATTTTTTTCTTTTCCAATCATAACAAAATCTATTCAGTGCCAAAGTCACCCACAACTGACTAATCTACCACATTTTGTGAAATTTCGATCAGTAGTTTTTAACTAGAGTGGATACTTACATTACACAGACAGACAGACACACAGACGCAGACACACACAGACGTCATAGACGTCATACGCTAAAGATAGACGCCATATGCTAAAGATAGATTTTTCGGATTCTAGAGTAGTCGAAACGTGTAAATTCATCAAAATCTCGGGTTGCGAATTTCTATACGATTCGAATATTTTCTCTATACATTACCATGTATTGTAGAGAAAGTAAAATGGTTTATTTCAATGTCTGCTTGTATAATATTCCTATAAAAATATATCAAATTTCATATTTTTGTATGCTAGCTATATAATAGCATATTTTTATATGCTAGCTTTTGTATGCGTCAGCTAATTTACTTTAATATAGAGTGATTTTAGCTTTCTGTTAAACTATATTGTATATCTAGTTACTTTCCTTATATACATAATGTATAAGGAAAGTATTGTGACAGGGTCGAAAATTCGAATTCGATTTTTCAACGGGAGAGCACATTTCAAGCATCCCTGACCATGAATCCAACATTTTTGAAGTGATGTATGTGTGTGTGTGTGAAAGTATGTGTGTGTGTGTGTGTGTGTCAGTGAGCCTGTGGAGACGATAACTGACGAACGAATGGATCAATTCGACCAAAATTTGGTACAAAAATCACAATCCGTAAACACTGAAAGCCTATTGTTTTTATAAGCAATCGAATGTTCAGAACCCCCCCCCCCCCTAAATGTTTGAGTGAAATTTTGAAAAAATCGTCAAATAATCAAAACCTCTAATAAAGCTACGCAAATAGACATTTTTTATGTAATTTTTCATTAGAAAACGATTCACATAAATTTCAGAACGCTAACATGAACCGTTCTCGAGATATTGCACATTTTTCAAAAAAATTATCAAAAAATCATATAAAATAAAAAAAAAATATTTGCTATTGAGAAACATGTTCAATTTTCATATGAAATACCATGCTATAAATTGGGTGACATCCTTCTAGTGGATCCAGCTGAAAAAAAAAAGGTTTGAGTAATACTTTTGTATCTGAACTCCAATAGTCATTTATCTGCTGTAAGAATAACTTATTTCTCCGTCCATAACGCTTGGCGAGATTTTGGTATACATGGTAATGTATAGGGAAAGTATTGGAATCATGCCGAAAATCACAACTCGAGTTTTCGATTGATCTACACGTTTCGAGATCTCTAGAATACGAAAAAACTATTTTTAGCGTCACGTCTGTGTTTGTGTCTGTGTGTCTGTCTGTCTGTGCAGATTTTGTATCCACTCTAACTAAAAAACTAATCAACCGAATTTCATAAAATTTGGTAGATAAGTCACTTGTAGGAGAATATAGTGCTGATTAGTTTTGGGTACGATTCAGGATAAAAGAACCCGCCTTTTTTTTGTGAAATGGCCCGCAAAAGCTTGTATTCACTCTAGCTGAAAATCTAATGGACCGAATTTAACGAAATTTGGTAGATAAGTTGCTTGTAGGTCACACTGGTGCTGAATTGATTTTGATACGATTCGAAAAAAATGACCTGCCATTTTTTGCAAAATGGCCCGCAAAAATCACTAAAATCTAAACTAAAAAACTACGTATGCTCAAATATATCCATTAAATGCTTGTTTAATACGTAATTTTTAACGCAGAAAAAAAATAAGATCAATCCCATTACACTAGAACTAGCCGTTCTCCAGATATTTTCGTTTTTTGTTTTTTCTCTACGCCACCTTTGAAAATGAGTCCAGTTACCAAATAAGAACGAAAATTGAATTAATAGTGAATTAAATTTAATAAAAATAAAGAGAACGTGCATATAAATCTGCAGGGAAAGTCATGTGCTGCCCACATCAGATTTTTTTTTTGTTACCGTCTGACGGATTTTAAAGTTTTCATTTTCTATTTCATATGTGCTGAGTCCATTTTCTGCTTTATTCCAAGTTGATTACTTTCAATTGTTATTCAAGACATCTTTTGTTGTCCCGAGAATTCTTTAATTTCATGATTAATTTTTGTTCTCTGGCCTGTGCTCCTATTTTAGACAGGAAGGGCCCAGATTTAAGCTTTATGGCTTTACTGAGACCGGCCCGAGTTTTTGATAATTAATTTTCAAAAGAAATTTTATATCTCGGACCTTTGCTCCTATTTTGGATTATAAGGAGCCCAAATTCAAGCTTTGTTATCCGTGCTTGAACACATATGAATATTTGAGCTCGGGTCGGTTTTTGTATTGAAACGGATTTCTGTAATACACGGCCAAATTCGGCCAATATCCATCCTGTCCTCAAACAGTCATTCCCAAGCTTACGGGTCAAGGTTGACTTTATATCTCCAGGTTCCATATAAACTAGTGTAAAAAGATGGAGCAAATAGTGCATGTGTAAGAGAAGTGAATTTTGTATCAGAAGGAGCATATCTTAAAAATAATATTAACAAAATAATAAAAAATTTGACAAAATTATTTTTTACAAACAATAACTAAAGAATTTGATATTTATCAAATGTTTACATATCGATTTCAGGAAAAGATAACACAAGTACAAAAATTAAATTCATTGTCTTTTCTTAATAAATGCCTTGAGAGAAGAAAGTCAGAACGAACAATTAAATTGATTTTAAATATAGTTATAATTCATTATATATTATCAATAAAAGTATTATTTTTTGCCAATACTTAAAATTGTAGTAGCTGTGCTGATTTCTGAAACCGCATTTATTAGTTTTCTAAATATTAATATAATTCTTCCAGTCTCACAGAATTTTTTATTCTGAATGTAAGAAACTTTATCAAGAGTTAGAAAATAAATAAATACATTAGAATTTATATTGGCTACTGCAAAATGTCCAATTGACTCTGGTTATGTAATTTATGAACTTGTAATTAATTTTTTCCTGCTGCCATCTCAAAATATAATAAATAAGCATTTTGCATTTCAAATTTCTTTACTTTTATTGCAATTATTTTTCAAAAATATCATAATATTAAAATGACTCGCAAAATGAAGATGAAAGTATCAAGTGTTTATTAATACTGATTTTTCTAATTTATATTCATATATATATATATATAAATAATAAATCTTATATCTTTTAAATATTTCTAAAGCTTAGTCAAAATCCTAGTCTATATTACTTGCTGTATAAAGTTGAATTTATTATATTTTTAAAGATATTATTTGAGAATTTATTCAAAAATACCGTTTTCTAAGATCTGCTTTCTTAAATCATGCATTATTTTATATTTTAAAAAATACATCTTATCCATACTTATTACTTAAATTTCTTAGTTTTCAATACCGTTTATATATTGCATACTACCTGAAGTTAGCATTTCCTATGCATTAACTTTTATTAACTATTATTCATGGCCACATCACAAAAAAAGCTAAAAATAATAAGTGATGGCTATGATTAAACTAAAGTAAGCAATAACTATTAAATATCCATAGTTCCATCACAAAAAAGTGTAAAACTAATAATCGTGATGGCTATGAATAAATAAGCAATAATTATTAAATATCCATAGTCCAATCACAACGAAGTATAAAATTAATAATTGTGATGACTATGGTTAAATAAGCAATAACTATTAAATATCCATAATCCTATCACAAAAAAATGTAAAACTAATAATTGTGATGGCTATAATTAAATAATTGAGGATTGGTAATGATTTCCATAAAAACTCAAAAACAATGAAATGAACATGAAATAATGAAATTATGAAATTTTGCATAATAAAACAAATTGTGATATGTTCTAGTAGTTTGTTGTTTATATTTGATTTTGTATAGCAGTATGATAAGCTGCATTTCTCAAAGAATAAGACAATAGGAGAATCAATGATGGGAAGTCCCAACATTCGTTTTACTGTTCACTTTAACCGTATCAAGCTTAGCTTATGCAAAATAAGACAAGAAAGATCAATCATGCTTAAAGCATTGATTACGAAACACTTTCCAACTTCAATGCAATTTTATTTAAACAAGTCTAAAATGCAATACATTCCTCGGTAATATTTTGAAACTTATCACAATACTGCATTAATTTATTATATTTGAAAACTTAAACCTTCATCGAAAAAAATGAACTTCATTCAAATGACGGCATTGAAATATAAATTGCCTGGTTTAAACATCTCTAAAATGTTATACATTCCTCGGTAATAGTTTTAGAATTATCATAATACTACGATAATTTATTATATTTGAAAACTTCATCGAAAACAACTGAAATTAATTCAAATGACGTCATAGAAAAAAATAACACGCCTGGATCTCTCTATAAAAACAGGATTTCATTCATAACTTTCTCCCATTCATTTCATTCATCACAATACTATAATAATTTATTTTATTTAAACATTTTATTTAAGACCATGGAGCTACAAATAATTTAACTCTATGCTTAAAACTTCATCGAAAAAAATCGTCCTTCTCTTTATAAAATCAATTAATATTTCATTCATATCAGCCATGCAGACTCCATGGACTAAATTATTTTGTGTTAAAAAAATACAGGAATTCTAATACAACTCATTTTACATATTTTGCTGTTTACATTTTACATAGGTGAAAAATAGGCTTAGTTGTAGAAATAATCAAATTTAGATGAGCATTTAAACTCAAATATATTGTCATTGCGTTGTTTCAGTATGTAGATGCACAGAATTTAAGCAAAAATAAAGTAGTTTTAGGACGGATACAACACTCAATATGAATTAAAAAGAACTTAAAAAATCACGATTTTGAGACAAGATGGATGCCATATATCATTTTGAAGTGGGTCATGTGATCTTTTCATATCATGGTCACGTGATCGCTTCATATAAGAGGTGTTATTATTATTTTAATTTTTAATTAAAAAACTACTGAATATATTTCGCTGAATTTTTTTTTTATATATTTTATGGAACAATTTAAATATTACCTAAAATTTTCGAAGCAATTTGTAAATTTGAAATCCGCTTAAAAAATGTTTGAAAAATTAGGTCCCGTAGGGCTCAATGTATTTCATTTTTTTAACCCGGGTTCAATCCAAAACTAATTGGGTGATATTATTCATTTATATTTCCATAGGTCCTACAGACCGTCTGAACAACATACTAAAATTTCATTTTGATTAAGTCATTTTTACGGCAGTTATCGTGCTAACGGACAGACAGACAGAATGAACAAAGTCATAAACACTTTTCAACTTTGTTGTAAAGTGTTAAAAAAAATAACTTCGTCTTAAAGCGGATACGTGTGATCTGAAGGCGACTTCCGATTCTTCAGCAGGATACCCAGACTTGGAAAGTACAGCTCCAGTACTGAAGGAACTTATCGTAAACCATTTTGAGGTTTCATAACTGTTTTGGAGAGGGTTTGTTATTATTTTATCTATTCATCTTTTTGCACTTAGAGGAGTTTGTTAACATTAAGTAATGTTCTTGTAAGATTGGTTGAAAAATAAATGTTTTAAAACTGTTATTAGAGGTGGAAAGATACTTTACAGTACAAGGTTCGAAATGCTACATGATAGAAAAACATGCGTAGCTATGAGGTAGAGACTTTAAATGTGGTGTTTAGGTAGATATATCGAAAAAATGAAAGTGTGCAATTTCAATTTTCCCATATTTGCTACTTTAGGGGTGTGCCCTCACCGAAAAGTTCGATTTTCCAATTACACGAGAAACGCCTTCTTTTGAGTGAGATAAAGACTTTGTTATATATGTCAATTGTTGAACAAAAAAAAGTCATATATATGTCAATTTTGAACCAAGAAACTTATAAATGGCTTTATTATCCTACTCTGCTTTTCTTTACATATATGATTATGGAAAAACATATTTTTCATTTGCTTTAATATAACATCCGTATACAACGGATAATAAATAATTAAATATTTTGATACAATTTGTTAAAATGTATAAATCAGACTATATGTTAATTATACTGAAAAATATCTAAAACTAACCGCAAAATTTTAGCTACATAACTGCATTAAAATTAACAGTAATTTTTAAATAAACAAGGTAATAAAGAAAATTTTATTTTAAAATGTAAAAAATATATAAATATGATAGTAAAATATCTGATGTGGGCATCACATGACTTTTCTTATATAATTCAATCAATTCACCTCTTTTATATTGAGAAAATGATGAAAACATCCACGGTATAGTGTTTTTAGGTTTGAATTACACTTTTGGCGCTATTCCGGATAACAACATGTAATTAATACTATTTCAAAGTACCCAATTAACTTATATTTCACGCAATCTCAACTAAGAATATTGTGAGTTTCCTCAATAATGAATATAGTCTATATATCAAATCCACAAGAATGATGTTAATGTTAGCAAATGCATCACATATTATTACGAATGAAAAGTGCACATATTTTACAATAGTTATTATTTTTTTAACTTTATGTGATTTTTGATAAATTTTTTTTAAAAATGTGTAGTAAATTTATTTAAAAAATGTGTAGTAAATTTATTTTAAAAATGTGTAGTATCTCATAAACGGTTCATACTAGCGTTCTAGTTTTTATGTCAATCTTTTATAATTGAAAATTACATAAGAAATGCTTATTTACGTATAACTTTATTGAATATTTTGATAATTTAACGATTTTTCAAAATTTCATTCAAAAAATTAGGGGTATTCTGAGCATTCGATTACGTTTAAAAATAATAGTGTTCCACAGAAATTGTAAGTTTTGTACCAAATTTCGTTCGAATTTCTCCATTCGTACGTGAGATATCGTCTCCACAGACATCACCTCAATAATGTTCGATTCGTGTTCAGGGATGCTTGGAACGTGCTCTCTCGCAGAAAACTCGAATTCGAATTTTCGACCCCCATTACAATACTTTCCTTATATATTATACTATGTATATAAGGATAGTAAAAATAAAGCATGTATAATTTTAAAGTACATATTCTAAAGATTATAATTATACCAAAATATTTATGATAATTATAAATTAAAAAAAACCTCAGCTGTTACAATAAAATAATAAATGTAAAATTTGTTTTCTGAAGAAAAGGCAATTAAAGTTTTTATTTTTTTAAGAGGATAATGGAAGAACACTCGTGCGGTCCAAATAACCTTTCAATTATTATTTCCCTCAGTTTTCATAAAAAAATATGTTTACTTATACTAGCAATCCTAACTTGTTCGGTTATTAGATGAATCACTACCCAATCAACATTGTCTGCGGTCCTACGGGAGAGCAGGATTGAGTTTTGGATCGCGAGAGTTCAGTAGGGTGCGTGTCTTGAGTGAGCTAGTCTTGAGAGAGTGCTTGTGTCTTGAGTGAGTGAGTGGAAGGAATCCCCAGTAAATACAACGATGACTAGGAAAGGACTAGTATTCGGGGTTTGGACGCGATACGAGGCGAGATAAAAGAATGCCAGTGGCATAAAAGCTTTAAAATCGTCCCAATTTAAGAGTGATCATCAGGCCAGTTAATAGTAGTATCTTGTATATTTGTCATGTATTCTAGGCGTGTGCAACAATAATTACTGTCTATGTCATTTATTGCTTTAAACAGCCAGCTGCTGTTATTTCTGTGAAGTGCACAATAAATTTATCTTGATTTACTCAATGCAGTCCTGTGTTATTGCCCTGGAACTGAAAGATTCCAGGGCAATAACACAGGACTAACTCTTCTGAATGTCAAAGAAGTTAAGTTTGAGTTAAGGGTGAGCGTCAGTAAATCTAATGCCATATCCCCGCTTTGTTAACTTTCGCGGAACACGTTTTTCGTCGAAATTCTGCTCAAACAGTTGCATTTTATAAGATAAAATGCAATTTTTAAATTATATTAAAACTAAATTTAATACCCAATAAAGCACAGGACATATTTTTTATATTCATCCAAAATATTTTTGGTGCTGCCATCTGTTGTCGTAATTTAATTCATACCGACTATTTTTATTTTTTAATGACCATTTTAAATGTCTATTTCTTCTAATACGCTATTAAATACAACAATAGATCATATATAATAATACCACAATCACGAGAACGTAATTGAACTTAGACTTGAAGACAAAGGAACTTGAAGACAAAGCTGCACTCCTCAGTGATGTACATTTAGATCCAATTATCAAATTCATACAATGATAAATTACCTTTCCGTGATTGTAGCATTATTATATATGATCTGTTGTTGTGTTTAATACTGTATTAGAAGGAATAGATATTTAAAAATGTTCATTAAAAAATAAAAATAATCGGTATGAATTAAATAATGACAACAGATGGCAGCACCAAAAATATTTTAGATTAAATAAATAAATATATTCTATGATTTATTGGGTATTAAATTTAGTTTTAATATAATCTAATAATTGCATTTTATCTTTTAGAAAATATTTCACAACTGTTTGAACAGAATTTCCGTGAAAAACGTGTACCGCGAAAGTTAACAAAGCCGGATAGGGCAGAAAATTTACTGACGCTCACCCTTAAGTCACTTTGGTAACAGAGATAAGTACGGATGTATAAGCCCGCAACATAAATATACTCATCCCTAGAATAATTCAATCTGAAAGAGCCGAGGAAGGAGTTACTTTACACACTTTATAAAATCACTTCTTCAAGGCAATATAGTTCAAGATAGCAATCTGGAATTTTGGAATGTGATTTTTAAGAATATGTAGCTTCGAAAGTAAAAGAAAAGAAAATCGGTTTTTTGACGACAAATTTACCATTTTTGTATAACATTTCCACTTAAAAATCTTGTTACCCCAGAGAGGATTCGAATCACAGATCTTTGCAGTGAGCAACCATCGCTCTCCTAGTTGAGCTCTTGTTACGGAATTGCAAACTCTAATTGTCGGAGTGAACTTTGCATTCTCATCCCTCTAATTGTAAGATAGAATTGCAACTTTACAATCTGACTGACCACCTCCTGCTATGTTTACCTCAGATGAAGTGTTCCTCATAATGTTCGGATACTAGATGTAAAGTTCATACCTAGGAATACCTCATACCTCATATACCTCATTTCATACCTCATTGAGGTTCATACCTCATTTTAAAGGAATTCTTCAAATTTAGAGTATTTACACGTCTGGAAATTATTAAATAATCCTTAAAGAGGTTCGGCAGTTTTTATTATTTTTTCAATGTATTTAACTTGATCCTGTATTTTCATCAAAAGAAAAATGTGGAAATTTCCTTTAAAAGCTAGTTATTGCCTATAATTTGGTATATTCTTGGAATAATTTTCCATAGCCTTTCGAAAACTGATATAGTATATAAGAAATAATTACGTCGGAAATAACAATATATGGAGAGGTCATAATTTAAGTTGCGAAATGATACATTATTTTATATATGAAATACTGATTGAGATTCCTAAACCGTCATATGCTACATTTTTTGTTTTATATTGTAGTGTTTCGCATCAATGATCACAAGACTGCTCAATTGTCATCCTTCTTCTTTATTTTAAAACTCGTGCAAGTACAACCTTCACTTCTCAGCAACCTCTCAGCGAGGAACTCATGTTCTTTTTATCAGCCAGAGCAAGAATGCGTATCTGCTGCGCTGTACTCAATTCTTGGCCGATGGCCAATAATTGAATCCGCGTTGCATGCCATATGAGTATCCCCCCAGTGAACGAGGGGTACCGAGAAACAATCTCAAATATACAATATATACAATATACACAATATATACAATATATACAAAAAATATACAAATTAAATTATTTTAGGTGTACACATTGAATCTACATTGATTTTACATGTATTGTACAAGTCTTTTGGGAAACCGTACTGTTCTACCACTCCTGGTTCTGATGGCAGGTTTCGAATTGTCATTCGTTGTATTAGAAGTTATAAGAGGCTTCTGTTTTTCTGCATCTTCACAGAGGAGGAATGCGGGCTTTACTCGATCTAAAGATACAGTTTTTTTTCTCTTCAAGTTCAATTTGTATAGTTTTTTTATTTCTTTCGATTACTCTGTGAGGTCCCATGTATGATTGACTTAAGGGTGGTTTCGTACAATCTGTGCGAAGAAACACATGGGTGCATTTTTCCAGAGATGCGTGGACGAAAATAGAATTTTTTCCATGTCTTGATGTTGCTACGGGAGATTGAGAGTTCTCATTTTTTCTCGTAAATTTGTCACCCACGTTGAATCGCACAATTGTTTAGGTATGACATCATAAAACATGTCTGAAGGTAAAGTTAATGTCTTTCCATATACCAATTCAGCACAAGAGGCTTGGATGCCATTTTTGAGAGCTGTACGTACTCCTAAAAGTGTGGTAGGAAGTGTGTCTGTCCAATTGGTATTTTCATGTGCTTTTAATGCACATTTTAAATGTCTGTGGAAACGTTCAATTATCCCATTTGAAATAGGGTGGTATGCTGTAGAACGAATGCGATTTGTGCCCATCATTGTATTAAGTTGTTGGAAAAGAGAGGATTCCAGTTGTCTTCCTTGATCTGTTGTCAAGGTTGCTGGTACTCCGAAACGCGAAATCCAGGCAGAAAATAATGCTTTACACACAGTTTCAGCTTTTATGTCTGGAATTGGTACCACTTCAGGCCATCTTGTGAAGCGGTCGATTATTGTTAAACAATAATTGTTACCATTAGATGGTGGAAGTGGGCCAATTATGTCGAGATGCATGTGCGCGAAACGTGCGTCTGGTAAAGCAAATGTGCCAATCGGAGTTTTGGTGTGTTTATGCACCTTTGATCGTTGGCAAGGAATGCAGCATTTAACTTGATTATTAATATATCTGTTCATATCAGGCCAAGTATATCTGGCAGTAATCAACTTAGTAGTAGCAGAAATTCCGGGATGAGAAAGTCCGTGAAGTTGATTAAAAATGATTTTTCGATATGACTCGGGAACGAAAGGTCGAGGTTGTCCCGTTGGTATTTTCAGAACAACTCAGAATTTGCAATTGGAAAAAACCTTTTTTCTATTCGGAGTGAAGAATTGTTGTTGAGTAGAATTTTCAACTCAGGATCAGTTGCTTGAGCTGAGGCAAAATCTTCGAAATTTAAAATCGAAGATAAAATGCTGTCAATTTCAATACGTGAAAGTGCATCTGCTACTATGTTTTCAGTACCTGTTATTATACAGTATGTTATATATCAGTATGTTTATAGTACCTGTTGAGAAATATAGTCTAGATGACGCAGTTGTCGAGGCGAGCATTTATCTGGTTTCTTATATGTTATATATCAGTATGTTTATAGTACCTGTTGAGAAATATAGTCTAGATGACGCTTGCAACAACAATTCAATATGTTATATATCAGTATGTTTATAGTACCTGTTGAGAAATATAGTCTAGATGACGCAGTTGTCGAGGCGAGCATTTATCTGGTTTCTGTTTGAAGGCATAAATTAGGGGGTTTTAGTCAGTGTAAATAACAAAATCCCGACCTTCTAGCGTGTGTCTAAATCGTTTGACTGATGTATATATTGCCAATAGTTCACGATCATACGTGGACCAATTTTTTTGACTTTTTGAAAGTTTGATAGAAATGAAATAGGTTCCCATTTGTTCCCATTGAGTTGCATGAGAGATCCTCCAACAGCTATATCACTAGCGTCAACCCACACACTTAATTTTCGCTTGGAATAGGATGATGCAGAAGAGTTGCGGTAGCTAAAGCATGTTTGGCGTTTAAAAATGATTTTTCAGCAGAATTAGTCCATTGAAGCAAATCTTGAGCTTTGATTTGTTTAGTATTTTTAGACTTTTTTATTTTTGATACATTCTAAAAATTTGTTTAATGGGCCTAGTATGTGAGCAGCTTCTGGCACACAACGTCGATAGAAATTAAATAATCCAAGGAATCGTCTTAGTTGTGTGATAGTTGTTGGCTTCGGAAATTTTTTTATACAATCTACACGGTCTGTGAGTGGCACAATACCAGATGCTGAAACTCTGAATCCCAAGAATTCAATTGATGAAAGTCCAAACTTACATTTTGATGGTTTTACACTCAGACCGTATTGTTTTAACCGTTCAAATAAAGTTTTCAGGTTGGTAATATGTTCTTCTGGCGATTTCGAAGCCATTAAAATGTCATCGACAAAGGCGTATACAAACGGAAGATTACGTGTTACTTCATCAATAAATCGTTGAAAAGTAGCAGCTGCATTACAGAGTCCAAACTGCATACGAGTGCTTTCAAATAATCCGAAGGGCTTTGTGATTGCAGTTTTGTGCACATCTTCTGGATTAATCGGAATTTGATGATAGGCTTTGATAAGATCTATGTGTGAATAAATTTTGCTTCCATGGAGGTTCGAAGTGAAATCTCTTATGTATAAGTTCGGGCTAAAGATAGCCGAATAATTTTAAGATTCTCATCAATTTGTCATGGCGTTTTCAAATGCGGTTAAAATTCCGCCATGCAATTTCAGTGATCCTGCATTGTGGTTCATAATGAGTGGAAGCACTTTCGAATTGGGTACACCTAAAGCTGTGACTGAAAGTAAAACAAAATTTAATTATGTCGTGTCACATTTGCCTCTAGAAGCTGCTACAATTATTAGAGATATAATTATGAATCCTAACAAGGACGACCCATACCTTCATGTAAAAACAGAACTTATTAAACGCAACAGTGAATCCTCCCACCAAAAAATTAGGAAACTACGTACAGGAGAACAACTTGGTGATCGCAAAACTTAGGACCTACTACGCAGCATGAAATCTCACGCTGAAAACTATAAAGTACCCGATGAACTAATGTTAGAACTCTTTCTTCAGCATTTACCCTCTCAAGTACAAACTATTTTAGCAGCTATTACGCCTCTGGAATTGAACGCTGCAGCAGAAATAGCGGATCGTGTAATTGAAGTGACACCGATTTCAGTGAGTGCTTGTTCTTCTGTTCCATCCTTAAATTCTATTGAAAATAGATTACTTGCTGAAATAGAAAAATTACATTTAAGGATAGATAATCATTCTCGTGGCAGAAGCCCCAGTCTCAACCGAAACAGAGCTTCACGACAAAGAAGCACATCTGAAACTAAAAATAACGAATGCACGATCTGCTATTTCGGCTGCAGCGTTCAATTCTAGAGGCGTAATAGCTGCTAAAATAGTGTGTACTTGAAAGGATAAATGCTGAAGAAAGAGTTCTAACATTAGTTCATCGGGTACTTTATAGTTTTCAGCGTGAGATTTCATGCTGCGTAGTATGTCCGAAAGTTTGCGATCACCAAGTTGTTCTCCTGTACGTAGTTTCCTAATTTTTTGGTGGGAGGATTCACTGCTGCGTTTAATAAGTTCTGTTTTTACATGAAGGTATGGGTCGTCCTTGTTAGGATTCATAATTATATCTCTAATGATTGTAGCAGCTTCTGGAGGCAAATGTGACACGACATAATTAAATTTTGTTTTACTTTCAGTCACAGATTTAGGTGTACCCAATTCGAAAGGGCTTTCACACATTATGAACCACACAATGCAGGATCACTGAAATTGTATGGCGGAATTTTAACCTCATTTGAAAACGCCATGACAAATTGATGAGAATCTTAAAATTATTCGGCTATCTTTAGTTCGAACTTATACATAAGAGCTTTTCCACTCGAAGGTCCCTGAGTTTTGGTAAAGTGAAATTTATCAACTGCGACACAAAGAAATATTCTCCCGGCCGTCCATACAGTTACCTTACACCTTTCTGGTAGGTCGGACGGTCTGGGTCTCAACAACAACAAAGAAATATTCTAAAGTCTATCAGTGGATTTGATACGAAACATTTTAGAATGGAAACATCTACATGAACAAATACCTTACCGGGTCACCACTGTAGTGTTTCGCATCAATGATCACAAGACTGCTCAATCGTCATCCTTCTTCTTTATTCTAAAACTCGTGCAAGTACAACCTTCACTTCTCAGCTACCTCTCAGCGAAGAACTCATGTTCTTTTTATCAGCCAGAGCAAGGATGCGTATCTGCTGCGCTGTATTCAATTCTTGGCAGATGGCCAAGAATTGAATCCGCGTTGCATGCCATAAAATTAATAACAGCAGCAGATAAAACATATAAGATGCGACAATTTTATATGTCCTGGAATTCTGAAAGTATTTCAGTCTGGCAAATTTGACCTGACACATATCTGACTATGCCGTTACCAAATGACAAAATTTCAAGTGTTAAAGAATGAAAAAAAACTTTGGATCCAAGATAAATGTTGCAATATTGTGAGAATTTCAACAAATTGAAAAATTATCACCAAGTTTGCATCCGCTTTCTTTATTATTGTTCATCTGAAAAGCCAAGGATGATTAAGGCAGGTACGAAACTCAATATAGTCTGGAAGGACTTTATACTATATTCAACAATTTTTATTACAAATTCTTTGGTTATACATGGAAAGGTACGTATTTCAAAACACAGAATATTTTTTTATAAGTAAAAGGTAATGAAACAACTATTTTGGCCTTTAAAGGGCTGCTTATACAAGGAACTGAACTCACAGTCGTTATATTACCAGCCTTCGACGGCCTTTGTTGTTATTGTTTTCCTTTTACTATTAATACCCAGGAACAACTCAACCTAGCAGTTAGTGCTAAGCAGTTACAACTTACGGCAAGTAAAAAGACAGAAATAAGAAAGAAATATAAAAATGACAATATAGAAAGGCAATACACATAGACAAACACAATGCACAAGGGCGATAATCATAGACATATAGTAATAAATCTCCCCAGACTCCAATATTGTTAATTGAATTTTTTAGTACATAAAGTATTTAATAAAAGTCAAAAGAACGATACAAAAAATTAGGAAAAAATAATTTAGAAAAGGAAAAGCCGAAAAAAAATAAAAGGAAGACAAAATATTTACTTTGTTGTTGTTGTTATTGTTGTCCACCAACAATGATAATGCATAAAAATTTTGTGTACGGAATAGTTTTTGGCTATCTTACTATTTAAGTCAGCAGATATTTGCAGGTATTTAAGTCAGCAGGTATCATTTCTAAGAAACAGAACTGTCGATAATAAAACAGGCGAATAGTAAATGTGTCCATAAAGATACATTATAAAATTTAAAGAACTCCGGAAGAGTGTTTTCTTCTGTTCTGAAAATGTCCGATGAAATGCTTAAAATGCAGGTTAACGCCAGAATACCAGCAAATTTTGTACCTTAGCTACTTTTGTACCTTAGCTACTTTGTACCTTAGCTACTCTTGTTGATTTCTGGTGGACGACGATAATAGCAGTCGATCGGTGGTAATGTTACGGGTTTAAATATAGTACTTTACATTTTTCAATGCTTACTTATGGTTATAAATTATCTTTTGACATATTTTTTCTGGCAATAAATTAATGAAATATATAAAGACTGAATAAATCTTACATAATAAAGGAAGATGTTTGCGTGTGTGTGTGTGTGTCTGTAACGGATAATCCAAGAGTCAAAGTTTGGTACAGAGGTACTTCAGAACCGGAAAATTACGCTTCCATGACAGATTTTTTGAAAATTTGGAACTAAATTCTTAGTTATTTCATGTTTTAGAACGATTTTCACACAATTCGGTTCCTGAGTGACCGAAAATATTATCACAGAGTTTTCATATTGACACAATCGGAATGATCGAAAAACGTTCTTTTCAACGATGCTTGAACAGATTCCGTAAGATAATTGCTTCTAAATTATTTTCTCATTTACATTCCCATATCTCCCACAGACCGTCTGAACAACATACTAAAAAATCTGATGTGGGCAGCACATGACTTTCCTTATATAATGCAATGAATTTACTACTTTTACTGTAAAAAAAAAATAGGTTGTTCTTATAGTCGATACTTAAATTATTTATAAGATATTGAATTTTAGTCAATTAGTCGTCATTTTCATTGATTTAGCGTCATTTTTAACCATTTGGCGAGATTTTCGTTAATTTGGCAACATTTAAAAATTCGCCAAATTAGCGACATTTCGCCAAATTTGTCGCTAAAATCTCGCCAAGCGGTATAGGCGGAGAAATAAGTAATTTTTATAGCAATGACTATTGGCGTTCAAATAAAAAAGTATTACTCAAAGTATATTTTCTCGTGAATGGAACGAGTTAGATCCACGAGAATGTTGTTACCTAATTTATCGCATGATATTGTATATGAAAAGTGAACATGTTTCTCATCAGTTAATATTTTTTTTAATATATGGGATTTTTTGATGGATTTATTTTTAAAATGTACAATATCTCGAAAATGGTTCATGCTAGCTTTCTAAAGTCTATGTTAATCGTTTTCTAAGGAAAAATTCCATAAGAGATGTCTATTTGCGTAACTTTATTAAATGTTTTGATTTTTTTATTATTTGTCAAAATTTCACTCGAAAATTTAGGGGGTTCTGAATATTCGATTGCGTTTAAAAACAATAAGCTTCCAGTATTCACAGATTCTAATCTTCGTACCAAATTTTATTCAAATCGCTTCATTCGTTCGTGAGATATCGTCTCCACAGACTCACTGACACACACACGCACAGACATCACCTCAAAAATGTTTGATTCGTGATCAGGGATGCTTGAAGCGTGCTCCCGTCGAAAACTCGAATTCGAATTTTCGACTCGTCACAATCCTTTCCTTATACATTATGTATATAAGTAAAGTAAGGAATATAAAATTTCGAATACATTTCGAAGTTTTCGCTCGAATTTAGAGGAATTCTATCTAGATCTAGATTTTTGTTATAACAAAGCCCGATAAAGTTTCGTGAAAACCCATTAATTTTTGTAGCCGCTATTGTGTACACAAGAACTCGATCACAGACAGACAAACGAACATAACTTCAAAAATAGTCTAAACGTGTTCAGGAGGTCTTAAACCATATATTACCATCAAAAGCGAACATTTTTGGGAAAATAATAATTTCTCTAAACTGTATTACTAGTATGAAAATGTAAACACTGCAAAATCATACCTTCCAAAAAATCGCCTTGTTGACGTTGATCGACAACAAAATTCCCTGCTGATGACACAGTGAAATTTCAGAAGATTTAAATATTTAATAAAAGGTTTCCACAATTTTTTATAAATAAAAATCAAGCGTTTATCAAGGGGCATGTTTTTTACTCGTCTCTATTAAGTTTTCAAAACAAAGGAATTAAAAAAGTCTAGCTATCACACATGCAATTAATTTTTACTTTCTTATACGGTATAACATAGTACAGGGAAAGTATTGTTTTCATTTCCGAGATGTTGATGCCAATATATAAGATTTCCTGAACACTTTTTGACTATTTTTGGAGAGATGTCCGTCTGCTTATCTGTCTGTGGTCGAATTATTGTGTACACGATAGCGGCAACAAATATTAGAATTTCACGAAACTTTATACCCGGCTTTTTTATTAAAAAATCTGATGTGGGCAACACATGACTTTCCTTATATAATGTAATGAATTTACTACTTTTACAGTAAAAAAATAGGTTTTTCTTATAGTAGATACTCATATTCTTTCCAAGATATTGAATTTTCGGCAATTAGTCGTCATTTTCATTGATTTAGCGTCATTTTTATCCATTCGGCGAGATTTTCGTTAATTTGGCAACATTTAAAAAAAGTCGCCAAGTTGGTGACATTCCGCCAAATTCGTCGCCAAAATCTCGCCAAGCGTTATGCACTAAGAAATAAGTTTTTCTTAAAGCAGATAAATGACTATTGGCGTTCAAATACAAAAGTATTATTCAAAGTATCTTTTTTCAAGAATGGAACGAGCTAGATCCACGAGAAGGAATACACTCAATTTATCGCATGGTATTACATATGAAAAGTAAACATGTTTCTCAATAGGAAATATTTTTCTTATTATTTTATATGACTTTTTGATAATTTTTTTAAAAAATGTACAATACCTCGAGAACAATTCACGTTAGCGTTCTAAAATTTATGTCAATCGTTTTCTAATGAAAAATTACATAAGAAATGTCTATTTGCGTAACTTTATTAGTGGTTTTAAATTTTTGACGATTTTTTCAAAATTTCATTCGAAAATTTAGGGGTGTTCTGAACATTCGATTGCGTATAAAAACAATAGGCTTCCAGTGTTTACGGATTGTGATTTTTGTACCAAATTTGATTCGAATCGGTCCATTCGTTCGTCAGTTATCGTCTCCACAGACTCACTGACACACACACACACATACACACGTACTTTCACACACACACACACACACACACACACACACACACACACACACACAGACATCACTTCAAAAATGTTTGATTCGTGATCAGGGATGCTTGAAACGTGCTCTCCCGTCGAAAACTCGAATTCGAATTTTCGACCCCGTCACAATACTTTCCTTATACATTATGTATATAAGGAAAGTAATAAAGTAAGATTACTAAGGAAAAAATCTGATGTGGGCCACACATGACTTTCCTTATATAATGAAATGAATATACTACTTTTACAGTTAAAAAAATGTTATTCTTATAGTAGATACTTATATTCTTTCCACGATATTGAATTTTCTTCAATTAGTTGTAATTTTGATTGATTTAGCGTCATTTTTATCCATTTGGCGAGATTTTTGTTAATTTGGCAACAATTAAAAAAGTTGCCAAGTTGGCGACATCTCGCTAAATTCGTCGCCAAAATGTCGCCAAGCATTATGGACGAAGAAATAAGTTATTCTTACAGCAGATAAATAACTATTGGCGTTCAAATACAAAAGTATTACTCAAAGTATCTTTTTTCATGACTGGAACGAGCTATATCCACGAGAATGTTGTCACCCAATTTATCGCATGGTGTTACACATGAAAAGTAAACATGGTTCTCAATAGGAAATATTTTTTTTTATTTTATGACTTTTTGATAATTTTTTTGAAAAATGTGCAATATCTCGAGAACGGTTCACGTTAGCGTTCTAAAATTTATGTCAATCGTTTTCTAATGAAAAATTACATAAGAAATGTCTATTTGCGTAACTTTATTAGCGGTTTTGATTTTTTGACGAATTTTTCAAAATTTCACTCAAAAATTTAGGGGGGTTCTGAACATTCGATTGCGTATAAAAACAATAGGCTTCCAGTGTTTACGGATTGTGATTTTTGTACCAAATTTCGTTCGAATCGGCCCATTCGTTCGTCAGTTATCGTCTCCACAGACTCACTGACACACACACACACACACACACATATTTTCACACACACACACACACACACACACACATACACACACATACACACACACAGACATCACTTCAAAAATGCTTGATTCGTGATCAGGGATGCTTGAAACGTGCTCTCCCGTCGAAAACTCGAATTCGAATTTTCGACCCCGTCACAATACTTTCCTTATACATTATGTATATAAGGAAAGTAAAAATCATTTTGATAAAGTCATATTTATGGCAATTATCGTGCGAACGGACAGACAGACAGAATGACCAAAGTCATAAACACTTTTCAACTATGTTGGAAAGTGTTAAAAAAAGATAGACACGTGTTTTTATTGAAACGTGGTTTGAATTTGAAATGTAGTTTTAGAAAATGATTGATTTACACTTATATGCAAAAGAATTTGGAGTTTACAAAGTTATTATGTTAAACTCATTTAACTGCATATTGGAGGTTTACAGGTTTTCTATACCTCTCTCCTTAAAGTGTTTTTAAGAATAATTTTTGCCTCAAATGGTGTTAAAAACTGCTTTCTGTTAAGCTAAACGAATTTTGTAATGATTTTTTTGGCGTTCTGATAGGAATTAAATTGTTTATTTTAACAAACGTATTTCGAACTCCATATACTAATTGTTGAACTGTTCATTATAATCGACGTGTGGCGATCAGGAGACTATCCTTTTTAGGTGAAATAAGTAAGAAGATTGTACAAGAAAATATATTTAAGGCATCTCGTGATCGAAAAAAAATCACACTTTATAAAATTTTTGCATTTTAAAATACTGGCATATTGCATAAAATATATTGTAGCACATATGATACTTCACTTGCATTCTGCTTAAATAAATGATATGGAAACACCTAAGGAACTTTGATGATGCTTGAAAAGCGTTCATTTCTACTCAGGAATGAGAGTATTTAGTAATTTCATGTATAGCTCGTTAGCAGCGGTGGGATTTTTATTTATAAACGACTGCCATTCATCAGTCACAATGATTTTTTTCGCATTCTTCATGTAGAAAGATGTAGCGGTTTCCAGCAGTGGTGACTCTCTGTGTTCTACCGCCAGGGCAATGACGTCACCAAAAGTGTCCACAGAAAGTTCTTTTTCCATGCAATCTACACACTCAGCCTTTAATGAATCCAGGCCGTACGTGTCAGCTAACAAATACAAGCTAGATGCTTTTTTGGAGCTCATTTGCTCCACTCTCCCAGAATACACGTAAAGAAGAAAATCCTGAAATGCATCTGGATTGCAGTCGGGGATATCCACTATGCCGGTTCTTCTTCTTTCCAAGGTGTCGTACTTGAAGATAACGCAAAAAACTGGAGAACGAGCTTCAAGGATCAATTTGTGAGCCCGGAACTCCCGATCTTCCACTTTCAAGGTGATGTCGCAGTTGTGCCCATTCAGGAACAAACTCTTCAAATCGTGAAGCATCTTATCAATGCCTATATAAAAAAACAAAATTATTCTATTTGTTTCATAGTTATATCTATTTTGTTAAATCTGTTATGATATGTGATAAATATTCTCATTTTAATGGCGTTAAAATTTTTTTTAAAATATACGAGCAACAAATGTCAAAAACAAAAAGTGGTGAAAAAGTATTAAATTAGGCAGACTGAGTCTCTTTTATAAGAGTATATTTCCAACAGATGCTATTGCTTCATGTGGAATAAAAGTAAAAGTACTAGGTTTAATACTAAATTAGAACTGTGCAATCCATGTTGTGCTGATTAATTAAAATAATGCAGATTGGACAGGCTACTTGCTAAAAATGTTTTACTAAATTTCACAATATTGGCGATTCACTACAACATATAATCTAAACATACAATAATTCTAAAATCGAATTATGCAGGACCATCACCATTGCGCAATCGTATATAAAACTCCTATTGCGCCCTTACTGCAAAATTATTATATCCAAATATGGAACTTGATGCAATAAACTGACCTTCTGGAATGGGGATGTCATTTTCATCGTGTTCGGAACTGCCTTCCTTTGAGTTTTCTTTTCCTTCGGCGTATTCCTCCAAACCTGCAAGACAATAAAATTATATTTCAATATTCCGGGATTCCTATACCAATGTTTAATTTGTTAAAGACGATGATCCACAAGGAATCTTTTTTTTAATATTTTTGTAATACATTGAGAGTAACAAGTTATTCTGTGTAAGAAATGTCACGTGTTAAGACAATAATTTTTGTTTATGTCTATAATATATTCTTAATGACTACAAACAATTTTTCTTGTGACTGTGTTAAATTTGTAATATTTTTCAATATATTTCTTTACTTCTATGTGTAGATTTCAAGTGCTAACGGAACAGATTAAGATTGCGTATGACATAGTAAAAATGCTGTTTCTGGGGGGAGGGGGGGGGGACCTGGTTTTAATCTTTCACGGTTAACGATACGCATAATTTTTTTTAAAATTTGAAATATAGAATCGAAATCTTGGCATGGGCTGTTGCGCCCCGACATAGCCCCAGTATGCGCTCGGTAAGTGCCCATAGCATACATACATTGGCTGAAAATTTTTTATGATCTCTTCTTTTTTAGAAAAAAAAAGTGGTTATACTACGAAAATGGAAACCATTTTAACTGGTCCATCAAAAATATGAAAAATACATTCTAAGTTCTGTCAAACAAGTAGTTATTTTGTACATATTTTCACACAAGGTGAATTTGATACTGTCAGACAGATTTTATACTGCTAGAACTAATGGTTCTAAAGAAATTTTAGTTATATGGAATTTTAGTAAATTAGTTTATGCGATGGCACATGATAGCGCGTTTATGTAGGATGCGCATTGCAGCGTGCTTATATAGGACTCGCATTGCAGCGCGCTTATATAAGGCGTATCAAATGAAGTATGTAGGGTGTTTTTAGGGCTTATTTAGGAAGTATTGAAGGAGCTTAATTACAGCACATTACACCAGCGTTCTGCAATTCTCATAGCTACGCAAGAAAATCTCGGAACGCGGAAACAAATTTTGTTCAAAACAAACGAGTTGAAAATTGGGTAGTGTTGTATTTTTTCTTTGGAAATTGGGTAGTGTTGTATTTTTTCTTCCCAGACCATCCGACCTACCCGAAGGTGTAAAGAAGTAATGCAATGTTATCCGTATCTGTATTATTTAAAAGCGGACACTTATTTGGAACTCGGGCAATGCCAAGAAATTCATTCTGAGATATATCAAAAAGAACATGGCGAGATTCAAATCAGTATTTTAATTTAGCGTTACCTCAATTTCTTCCTTTAGTTAAATACTTCATTTTCGGTATTTATTACATCAATATATACAGTATCAAATAAAAATTAGTTTCTAATCAAAACTGAGCATCATAATACGGCATTTTCAACTACATCAACATCGCAATACTTTTCATTCAAATCGAAATTATTCAAAAGCATTCATTTACTTTGCAAAGACAATTTTCATCACCGTTGTATAGATTAGCCGCCTTATTGTTTAGCCGCCATCGCTTTGTTTTTATAAACACGAACGGTTGATCAAAAATGAAACTTCAGAGATTGTCCATTAAACACAAGCGTAAAACGATATACTAGTTCAAAACAAGTCATCGATGCCAATCCCGATGTCAAGATTGTTCTTATGTCCATTAAACACAAGCTTAAAACGCTGTATCAGTTCAAAAGAAGTCATCGATATCAGTCCCACTTTCGAATTGCAAGGGATAAATCAGGCAGAAGAATTTCAATGAATGACATTTTAGCATAAATTAACAAAGATTTATTAAATACATCGCATTGTAATAAATCAAAAATATATTATAACATCAAATGCGGACATCAAGTGTCGTACATAACATCACGTGACTCACTGAGTGCTGCTAGAGCAAGGTTAGAAGAATAAAATGAATGTGAAAGAAAATAGTTCCCAGTTGAAGATTACAGTAGGTTCAATAATAAGATTTAAATCCAAAAAAATGAATGTTATTACTAATAGTGTCTTCATTAGGAATTAGTTCCAAATTATACGGATAGAAATCTATATCTGTGACACAGTTGTCTGTTAAGACCAAACAAATCAGATCATCAATATATCTGTAAATTTTATAATCTGTTGAAGTAAAAGATTTTTTATAATGATAAAGGTATAAATTAGCTAATATACTGCAACTACATATACCTTGTGGAACCCCTGAGACTTGTAAGGATAATTTATTTCCTTGAAATATATAATTATTGAAAAGAACAAAGTGAAAAGAAGTTTAGGAAAATTGGTAAATATAGTATGAGTACAATGATTAGTAATATAAGCATTATATAGAGCAAAAATTACTACATAAAGATCAGAGATCTTAATTTTATTGAAAAGATCTTTAAAATCAAAAGTTTGAAATCCAATTAGTTTACCTAGTGATGTTAATTTATTCTTTAATTCTTTACTACTATTTAGAATAAGGTAGTTATTGCTAGAAAAACTTAAACTAACATTTATTACATTTAAATAATTTAGCAGTAATTCTCTCACAGTAGTAGAGTTAAGTATTATAACCACTAGTTACTGTTCTAAATTTAAGAGGATATTTATGAAATTTAGGAATAAGCAATACAAAAGGAAATTTAGGAAATTTATAATTAATATTTAAATCACTATACATATTGATAATTTTCAGTTTAATACTATTAATGGAGCGTGAGTCAAGTTTAAATGGACTATTGTTCTATAAATAATCTAACAGAATTTTTTATAGATAATAGTATAATTATTAGAGGCTTTATCAACATAAGTAATAACAGAAGATCTTTGTAAATCATTAATGAAATGTTTTAAATTATCAATATTATACACTGCTGGCCATCCAAAATGCAACACCATGAAGGAAGCATCCAATAAGCATGAAATTTGCACCATACGTAGACCTCGATAGGAAATACAAATGATTAGAATTTTAGTTCATATGCAAATCATGTGCGCCTAACTCTTGCATTATGCATCGCCATACCGATCATTCACCTGGCGTTATGGTTTGGGGTGGCATTGGATTTTACTGCCGCACCCCCATAATACGCATTGCCGGTACACTCAACAGCCACCGCTACATTTCTGAAGTTTTGGAGCCTGTTGTCTTACCTTACCTTCAAGGCTTGCCTGCGGTCAAGTTTCAACAGGACAATGCGCGACCACACGTGGCACATATCGTTCACAATTTCTTCATTGCCCACCAAGTTCCACTGCTCCCTTGGCCCGTCCGTTCTCCAGATCTGTCGTCCATTGAACACGTCTGGTCGATGATTGGCAAACGACTGTCCCAGCAAACACCACCAGCTGCTACGACAGATGAAGTTTGGCAACGCGTGGAAGCAGTATGGACTGACATACCCCAAGAACACATCCAAAGTCTCTTTCTTTCAAAGCCGAGGCGTGTAGCAGCAGTTATTGTCAGCCATGGAGGTTGCACAAAATACTGATTTCTTCGTGTTCCGCAAGTCGAACGGGGCTGTATTTCAATCAATTCATCCTTGTATTTTATGTTCTTTGTCCAATAAATTTGGCTTTGATATCTTTTGTCTTTCATGGTGTTGCATTTTGAATGGCCAGCAGTATATCTAGATCTAGACAATTTAATTTTACAAATAGTATTTTTAATAAATTTTAATAAAGTTAATTTCCACATATTAAATGCCTCTAAAGGCGGAGTATATATTTAGAAGCTGATTTATAAATATATTTATCAAAGGCAAGATTTAATAAATTTAAATCTTTAAAAGAGTTATAACAAGATGGTAACTTGAATTTTGTGCAAAACTACATAATGTTTCTTAATGTTTCATCTTTAACTATTGCTAAATCTCCTGTAACTATATGACCCAATTGTGAATCTATACATTCAGCATATTCGTCTACATTGCAAATACAGTCATTATCTACATTTGACCTGGAATCTTTATCTATAAAGAGAGATTGTGAAATTTCATTGTAATTAAAAATAGAACTACCATACCAATCGGCACGTTATACTTCAAAGTCTTAGTAACATTCAAACCCTCAATAGGCAATATATATATATATATATATATATATATATGTATATATATATATATATATATATATATATATATATATATATATTTATTTATTTTAGGATGGTCCTTATTTACATGGAATATTTTTTTACCCGTAGATGATTTGTTTCAATACGTTAAAAATTAATGTGTGCAAATTCTTGAGTATTCATTTTATGTAGAATATATTTGTATCCGAAGCTTGTCAAATTAATTTCACAATTAAATACAACTAAAAATCTGATGTGGGCAGCACATGACTTTCCCTGCAGAATTAAATTCATATTTTCTTTATTTTTTTATAATTCATTAGACTGAGATTAATTGCACCAAATAGTACTAAATTTGCGTTTTTACTTCAATTTTTGTTTTTATTTGATAATTGGACATTTTCCCGATAGTGGCGTAACAAAAATGCAAGAAATCTCAAATATCAACACAAGAATTTAATTCATACATTTCAGCATACGTAGTCCTTTTTTTTCCTTTTAGATTTTGGAAATGTTTGCGTGCCATTTCCTAAAGAAAGGCAGGTTGGTCTTTACCGAATCGTACCAAAATCGTATCAGCAACAGAATGTCCCTCAAGTAACTTATCGACCAAATATTGTGAAATTTGGTCAATTAGTGTTTCAGCTAGAGCGGATAAATGAAATTTTTACGGGCCATTTCGCAAAAGAAGGTGGGTTCTGTTTTTACGATTCGTACCAAAAACTAATCAGAAATAATGTCAAATCCAAATGATTTACATACCAAATTAATAAAACTCGGTCCATTAGTTTTTGAGTTAGAGTGGATGCATACATTGCACAAACACACAGACAGACAGACAGACACACAGACAGACACACAGACAGACAGATACACAGACAGCTCTCTGTCTGTCTGTCTGTGAAGTACATTATGCTATTAATATTTTTATATTTTCCAACAAGAAGGATGGAGCAAATCCAAAATTTCTACTAAATGAAAAAGTAGTAAGATAAATGTTCAATTGACAGTTATTGCTCATTTAGAGAATGTCCAGATTGTATAAGATGAATTACGTTAGTACCAGAAATGGACGTTCAGTATCAAAATTGTCTTACCTTTCTCCAAATCTTTAGATTCATCCAACTTTTTCTTTTTAACGGAAACTGGAAATTTAAGTAAAAACCATCCTCATAAAAATTATTGTAGATAAAAGGTATGCATCTTATGCAAGCAAATTTGTAATATAATGATATTATACAATAGTATCGATAAGAAATAATATTAATATATCTCCATTTCTTAATTTTTTTATTAATTTAATTATATATTTTTGTCATTTTAATATTTATTGCTTACATTTTATTACATACATATAGAAGAGAAAGCATAATTCTCTGTAATTCCAACAGAATTTAACTAGTGACTGAGGGGCTTGAAGAATCAAAAATAGGGACAAATTTAATTACCAAATTCCAAAAATGGAAATTTTAGTGACAATAAGATTTTTTTAAAGCAATCATACTAAATAGAAAAGAATTATATCATGTTTTATTATTTCCAACCAGAAAGATGAACCAAACCAAGAATTTCTACTAAATGAAAAAGTGATATAAGATACATGTCCAATCGACAGTTGTTGCTTATTTAGAGAATAACAAAATTGCACGCCCTGAACTGCATTTGTCCGAGAAATGAGATAACGTGTCCAAAGATATCTTACCTTTTTCCAAATCGTCAGATTCCTTCGCATATTTCTTTTCATCGAAAACTGAAAATTTAAGTAAAAATTATTTTTAGAAAAATTAATGTAGGGATAAATGCAAACATATCATACAAGCAAATTTGTAATGCAATTATGTTTTAAAATAGTTACGATAAGAAATAGTATTAATATGGCTCCATTTCTTTTTTTTATTATTAATTTAATTATCTATTTTTGGCACTCCAATGTTTATTACTTTCATTTTATTACATACATATAGAGAAAGAAAGAGAAAGTATATTTCTCAGTAATTGAAGCAGAATTTAATTTAAAATGTAGGGACAAAGGGACTTGAAGAGTCAAAAATAGGGACACATTTAATTACCAAATTCCAAAAATAGAAACCTTTAGGGGCAATAAGATTTTTTTTAAAAGCAATCATACTAAATAGAAAAAAATTATATCATGTTTTATTATTTCCAACCAGAAGGATGAACCAAACCAAAATTTTCTACTTAATGAAAAAGTAATAAGATAAATGTCCAATAGACAGTTGTTGCTCATTTAGAGAAAAACAAAATTGCATGCCCTGAATTGCATGTGTACGGGAAATTGGCGTACAGTGTCTAAAGTTATCTTACCTTTTTCCAAATCGTTAGATTCATTCGCATTTTTCTTTTCATCGGAAACTGAAAATTTAAGTAAAAAGGATTTTTAGAAAAATTAATGTCGGGTAAATGCATATATCTCATGAAAGCAAATTTATATTGTAATGATATTTTAAAACAGCTTCAGTAAGTAATAGTACTAATATGTCTCAAATCTTTAATTTATTTAATTATCTATTTTTGTCATTCCAATGTTTATTATTTTCATCATATTACATATATATATATATATGTATATATATAGAGAAAGTAGTACTATTCTATGAAGACAAGTACTATTCTCAGTTATTCCAACTTAACCTATAATATAGGGACTTAAAAATCAAAAATAGGGACAAATTGAAGGACTGAACCCAAAAAATAGAAACTAATAGGGACAATAACAGTTTGTTTAAAATCAATCATACTAAATAGAAATACATTATACTATTAATTTCTTTATAATTTCCAACAACAAGAATGAAGCAAACCCAAAATTTCTACTGAATGAAAATGTAGTAAAATAAATGTTCAATTGACAATTATTGCTCATTTAGAGAATGTCCAGATTGCATAAGCAGAATTACGTTAGTACCAGAAATGGACGTACAGTATCTAAATTGTCTTACCTTTCTCCAAATCTTTAGATTCGTCCGAATTTTTCTTTTCAACGGAAACTGGAAATTTAAGTAAAAACCATCTTCATAAAAATTATTGTAGGGAAAATTCATACATCTTATGAAAGCAAATGTGTAATATAATGATATTATAAAATAGTATCGATAAGAAATAGTATTAATATGTCTCCATTTCTTAATTCTTTTTATTTATTTAATGATCTATTTTTGTCATTCCAATGTATATTACTTTCATTTTATTACATACATATAGAGAAGGAAAGAGAAATTATAATTCTCAGTTATTCCAAAAAAATGTAACCTAAAATGTAGGGACTGAGGGAAATGAAGTGTCAAAAATAGGGAAAAATTAAATTACCAAATTCCAAAAATAGAAACCTTTGTGGATAATAAGATTTTTTTAAAGCAATCATACTAAATAGAAAAAAATTATATCACGTTTTTTTTATTTCCAACTAGAAGGATGAACCGAACCAAAAATTTCTACTAAATGAAAAAGTAACAATATACATGTCCAATTGACAGTTGTTGCTAATTTAGAGAATAACCAAATTGTACGCCCTGAATTGCATTTGTACGAAAAATGGGAGTGCAGTATCCAAAGATATCTTACCTTTTTCCAAATTGTCAGATTCCTTTACATTTTTCTTTTGATCGGAAACTGAAAATTTAAGAAAAATTATTTTTAGAAAAATTAATGTATGGATAAATGCAAATATCTCATGCAAGCAAATTTGTATTATACTGATATTTTAAAATAGCTTTGGTAAGTAATAGTACTAATATGTCTCAAATATATAATTAACTTAATTATCTTTTAATGTTATTCCAATGTTTTTATATGCATTATATTACACACACATATATATATAGAAAGAGACAGAGTAGTACTATTCTATGGAGACAAGTACTATTCTCAATTATTCCAACAGAACTTAACCTAAAATATAGGGTCTTAACAAATCAAAATTAGGGACAAACTGAGGGACAGAACCGCAAAAACAAAAACAATTAGGGACAATAACATTTTGTATAACTTCAATCATACTAAATATAAATGCTTTATTCTATTTTTTTTGTATTTTCCAACAAGAAGTATGAAGCAAACGCAAAATTTCTACCAAATGAAAAATTAGTAAGATAAATGCTCAATTGACAGTTAGAGCTCATTTAGAGAATCTCCAGATTGCATAAGCCGAATTATGTTAGTACCAGAAATGGACGTATATTATCTGAATTGTCTCACCTTTCTCCAAATCTTTAGATTCATCCACCTTTTTCTTTTCCACGGAATCTGAAAATTTAAGTAAAAACCATTTTCATAAAAATTGTTGTAGGGAAAATTAATACATTTTATGCAAGCAAATTTGTAATATAATTATATTATAATATAGCATCGATAAGAAATAATATTAATATGTCTCCATTTTTTAATTTTTTTTATTAATTTAATTATCTATTTTTATCATTTCAATGTTTATTACTTTCATTTTAATACATACATATACAGAAAAAAAGAGTAAGTATAATCCTCAGTTATTCCAACAGAATGTAACATAAAATATAGGGAATGAGGAACTTAAATTGTCAAAAATAGGGACCAATTTAATTACCAATTCCAGAAATAAAAACCTTTGGGGACAATAAATTTTTTTTAAAGCAGTCATACTAAATAGAAAAAAATTATATCATTTTGTTTTTATTTCCAACCAGAAGGATAAACCAAACCAAGAATTTCTACTAAATGAAAAATTAATATAAGATACATGTCCAATTGACTGTCTTTGCTTATTTAGAGAATAACAAATTGCACGCCCTGAATTGCATTTATACGAGAGATGGGAGTACAGTGTCTAAAGATATCTTACCTTTTTCCAAATCGTAAGATTCCTTCGCATTTTTCTTTTCATCGGAAACTGAAAATGGAAGTAAAAATTATTTTTAGAAAAATTAATGTAGGGATAAATGCAAACATCTTATGCAAGCAAATTTGTATTGTAATGACATTTTAAAATAATTTTTGTAAGTAATAGTACTAATATGTCTCAAATATTTAATTAATTTAATGATCTATATTTGTCATTACACACACTCGTATTACACACACACACACACACACACACACACATATATATATATATATATATATATATATATATATATATATATATATAGAGAGAGAGAGAGAGAGAGAGTAGTAGTACCATTCTATAGAGCCAAGTACTATTCTCAGTTATTCCAACAGAACTTAACCTTAAATATAGGGACTGGAAAAATCAAAAATTGGGACAAGTTGAGGGACAGAACCCCAAAAACGGAAACTATTAGGGACAATAACAGGATCAATAGTACTAATTAGAAATACATTAGACTATAATTTTTTTTTATACTTTCCAACAAGAAGGATGAAGCAAAACCAAAATTTCTACTAAATGGAAAAGTAGTAAGATAAATGTTCAATTGACAGTTATTGCTCGTTTAGAGAATGTTCAGATTGCGTACGCCGAATTACGTGAGTATCAGAAATGGACGTACAGTATCTATATTGTCATACCTTTCTTCAAATCTGTAGAATCGTCCGCCTTTTTCTTTTCATCAGAAACTGAAAATTTAAGTAAAAATCATTTTCATAAAAATTGTTTTAGGGAAAATGTAAACATTTTATGCAAGCAAATTTGTAATATAATGATATTATAAAATAGTATCGACAAGAAATAATATTTAAAATGTTTTCATTTTTTATTTAATTTTTATTTTTACTTAATTTAATTAGCTATTTGGGTCATTCCAGTATAATTCTCAGTGATTCCAACAGAATTTAACCTAAACTATAGGGACTTAAGGACTTGAGGGTGAAAAATAAGTGTAATTTTACGTAACAAACCCCAAAAGATAAAACTTTTAGGGAGAATAGGATATTGTCTAAAAGCAATCATACTAAATATAAAAAAAATTATTATATTTATTTAACAACCAGCGGATTGAAACAAATCCAAAAATTCTACTAAATGAAAAAGTAATAGGACAAAGATCCGATTAGCAGATGTTTACATTGTTTGGAAACTGACTACAATTATCAAGATTATTATTAAAAGTCAGAAGTTTATATCTGGTGGGGAAATTGAATAATTTTAAATTTGGAAACTTGCACGTGTAAGGTAATGGCATGCATTTAAAACGGGTAGATATGTATTTTACTAGACCAAAAATTCCAGTTAAAAAGTTAAGGTTCGTATTTGAATTGCATTTGAGCATATATGTATTTAACATATCCAATTTGCATACACTGATTGCTGTTGCACGTGTAATGGGCGTACAGTGTCTAAAATTGTCTTACCTTTGTCACAATCTTTAGTTTCATCCGCCTTTTTTTTTTCGACAGAAAATGAAAATTTATATAAATAGTCATTTCAAAAAATAATGTAGGGATAAATGCAAACATATTATGCAAATAAATTTTGCAATGTAATCTATATACATAAAATTGAAAATCTGTCCATCTGTATAATTGTCTCATCATAACGGGTGAACTGCTGCACCGAATTTCATGAAATTTTGTAAGTAGCCGTAAACTAACCCTACTTGAAATTTAGTCCATGTTTTGTGTTTCTGGGACTAGGGGTTGCCTTGATATTAATAACAAATCCACAACAAACTTGAAATGTGAAAACGAAACACCCGACCCAAATTGCATAATTTATATCGCAGAACAAAATAAAAGATATAGTTAAAAGGGGATTAATATCTTCTGCAAATATCAATATTTAAAATTTGAATAAGGGACCCTCTTCATAGTTATTTTGTCACTAGCAATCTTTATTGTAAATTACCGAAAACTTTCGAAATATCCTGAATGCAGTAAAAATGATGTATATAAAAGTCTTCCATAGAAAATAAGGAAAAAATCTAGTACAGAAAACAACCTATTTTGTGAAGTACGTCTTCGGTGTGCAAAATATCATATAACTTTTATTATCTATAAAATCAAAGTTTTATGTCGATTTGGTTTAAATAATAATATAAACGCACATGTTATTTTCCTATGTAGTAACACCAAGAATAAATAACAGTCAGTTTTGTAAAATATGTCTCCACAGTGAAGAATTTCGTAAGTTTTAGTATGTTCAAAATTTATGTTATTTCAATTATATTTCTTTATTATATAAAAACACAATTCATAGCCATTCCTCACTTTAATCAGATTAAATTGGCATCGAATACATCTAGAATTAACATGTGTATAAAAGTTCTGAAACCTAACAGTTATTCTAGTCCATACAAGAATAATCCAAATTAAATCATTCCAAATGTTGTCTAAGTTACCATTCAAAGAGTAATTTAAATCTAAATGCGCCTTTTAAAAACCTAAAAATATTTAACAACTAAAATTTAAACAGCATGTAAAAATTTAAATACACGGTGCAATACTTCGATAGTGGAAATACATTAAGGTCCGAAATTTATTATATACCTGACGTAATTTTGTATACCTACGTAAATCTTGTTTAGCATGTGAACTTATTAAAATGGTATATAATTTTAAATATTGAGAGTATTGCAAGTAAAATATCGTAAAATAGACCACGAAACAGCCCTGTTTCTCTCACTATAAGTTAAGAGTGAATGTGCTCAGTTAGGAAGCTCTTGCAAAATGTATAGTTTAAATACATGGACATCAAGTTTAACAAAAACAGATTGTGTATTCCGACTTTATCCTAAGTTATTCACAAAATACAATATATGTAACTAAGTATTCAGTAAAATGGAATGTATTGTATACTGTACCAGATATGGTTAATTATGTAAAAATAATGTGTATATCAATATTACATAAAAAATATTGTATTCCATATGAAACGCCATTATGGTCATACACCAAAATGATTACTTTCTATTAAAGCACTATTTTTTAAAATGTGTGCTTACTGAATCAAAATATTACTTTCAAGGCATACAACAGAATGAAGGTTTAAAGTACAACATACATATTACTTAGACTAACTTTTATATGTGAATACGTTATTGTGTTTAAAATATGTTAATATGGTATATATACTAAAGTAATTTAACTTTTAAAAAGGTATGCACCTACACATAGCATACTAGTAATCTATTTAAGATAAATATTCTTAGAATTCTTAAAAATGGTAAAAATTAATTTTTTTCTAACTTAAATAAAATACAGTGACTTACCGGCAGGCGCAAATGTCGCATATGGAATTTAAATCTATAAAAATATGTACCAATTTAGCTACCACTATAAAAATATTGTAAATGTACAAATAATCAGACAACGCAAATTTTGTAAAGCATATTTTCCAATTTTCTTTTAAATGTTACTAAAGTGGCAAATTGTTCAATCCTTCAAAATCTAATATACTACAGACATATCAGGCATAATCTTCCAAACAGAACTAACTGATAACTCAACTGGCATTTCCCAGCAGTCGACAAAGTAATCGCTAGGTACTCGTGTTAAAGTATAGATTCGCACTGTTCCAGAATTCTCACCCATATTAATTATATAGCTCCCCTCAGCTCCACATGACACCGCATACGGTGCCATGTTAAAATATAGCTCCGAATTGAGTTAGAATTATTTTTTCTCACAGCTATGATTTCGTTCATTGTTTCAAAAGGATACATAAGACATGGCTTTATCTTAAGAAGTGATACAAAAAAAAAAGCGAATATCAAGAAAATGTCTATCGTCATCAACCGACATATTAACTAGATTTCGGCGTTCAGACAGACACCTGTTTAAAATGATCAATGGGTGTTCTACAAACTTTTACATGTAAATTTTTCGAAAACATGGCTATAGATTTTTAAATATTTTTAAAGCACACATATTATACGTTGTAATGTATATTGTAGCGAAAATATTTTTTTTTAATAAATACCGCAGTGTACACATATGAATGGTACTCACGCCTTATTTCATTTTCCGGTTGGATTGCTTCAACTTCAATACTCTCTATTTTAATTGTGCAAGTGAAGACCAGTGCATCTTCCGGTGTTGACTTGCTTCTCTCTTCCATTAGCTGGGATTTCTGAATGAGATGTCTCGACCCCCAGACGCTCCCATCTCCGATGAATTCCCGTTTGGTTTCGATCATCAAGTTTGGACTATTAACTTTCTTGCCAAAATTGGAAGCAGCAAAACTGTAAACAACAACATGCTTTTTGCTATCGGACTTTCGTTTTACCAGAAATAACGATATCCATCCGGGTGCTTTATTGCCATTCGGATAGAAGCGGAAGCCCCAAGTTGCATCCCCAAATGTAAAATCTGGACTGTGATATTTCTTTTCTGACAACGCAAGAATATCGTTGATGCTATATTCAAATTGAAAGGAGTCACCCAATCTGCGAACCTCTCCAATGACGTTCTTCATACTGCTCTGAAACTCTTGAGAGGAGGTCGATTTCACGAAAAAGTAGCAAGCAGAACTTAATTTTCAAACCGATATATAGATTATTAGATGACGACTCGCAGAAAAGTCGATACGGGTTGTGGAGAATTATTCTTTTTTTCCAAATTATCCTGTCCTTGAACCTGAAATTCATGTAAAAAGAAACTATTATTTTGTAGTATTACTTTATACATTACAAAAAGAGTAGTCGAATGCATTTTTGATTTGCTTCCTTTTCGGAACATTATTTAATCAGAAAGGGGTTATTCAAACAATTTAAAATATTTAGAGTGAGAAGGACCATTCGACTTTCAAATGCAATTATATACTCTCTGTTTTACTTATATTAACATTAATTCAAAGTTTATTTAATAGACTTCCCTCACTCTTCATGTATAGTAAAACTGCTCAGATTCATTTACTTCAAAGGTTTTTAATTTACCTGAATATTTGCATATGGAAATTTATATGCCTACAATGGCAGCGTGATGCTAATTATGAAAACCTTCCTCATAGAGGCTACAACGACTTCTTCTGACCGTTGCAGCTATGTAGAACCTAAAATATTTTTATGAAGATATTTGAATCCGGCTGAGTGGCCATACTGAATTTGTCAGGGGTTTGCTAA
This sequence comes from Amaurobius ferox, assembly GCA_951213105.1. Classification (NCBI taxonomy): domain Eukaryota; kingdom Metazoa; phylum Arthropoda; class Arachnida; order Araneae; family Amaurobiidae; genus Amaurobius; species Amaurobius ferox. The sequence goes on from OX578152.1 coordinate 101,671,192, forward strand.
ATTGTAAGAAATAACAAGTTTTCTATTTTGCAAAAATAAGGTATCGACTATTGTATGCTAATGAGTTCACAATATGTGCGAAACTAATCCATGTATTATGTTCAGCTATCAGTAAGGGAAGTGGGATCCTAAGAAAGATATGTTAGATTTCATAGGAAATTTAAATATATATATGCTTTATATAAAAATTCATATATGTCACTGAAATTCAAATTTCTTAAATTATATAACGGAAATTCAGTTTTTGTATACTCCATTGTCCAGAAAATGGGTTACACCTTCTTTAAGAATAAAATTGCAAATTTTGAGGATTTAAAAATAGAACAATAGAACTAAAAAAAACAGGAATTCCTTACTGTTATTGGTGTGGTTGCTATGTCTCTTTATACCTTAGGAGGTTGTTTTTCCTTCGAAATTCGAAGACAAACGATGCCATGCGTTAGCTGGCATGGCTACTCCAGCTTTTTTTCTTGAAGTAGGCTATTTTTGCCTTCAAAATTGTTTGATACAGCTATTAATTTGTCATTTGCTACTCTTTTAGTGAATTTATAACTTTAAAATTATTTTTGTAGCGGTGAGAGCAATTTCAATAAATAGTTATTTGTTGCAGTTATAGCACAAATAAAAAACGATCCGTTTAAATAATTAATATTTAAATTTGTGCTGTTGTTTCTGTTAAAATACATTGAATAGTCTTGTGGTTATGATGCCGATCAATAAATGTAGGTTCAAACTACAGGGTCTGAGTTTCAGCCTCCAATCAGATGATGACAGGCTGTTCAAGTTATATTTAAGAGATTTATCCAATATTTAACGTATCTTACCCAGTTTCTTCTAAGATAGATCTCCATAAAACACATATTGTCAGAGTAACTACTGTGATCCGGCAAAAAGATAAATTATTTATATTGATGAAATTTATTATCAATATTATATTGATTGAAAAAGATATATTATTTATAATATTGATATTTTGCTTCTTTGAAACGATGAAACTTCTTTAACACAGTACAACATCAACCGGGCTATATTGTCTGCAATTACTTTGCAAATAATGTCATTTACAGCCTTTTGGGGTTTTAATGAGGTCAATTGACACAAAATTCTGGAATTTATGTTTCTCTGGGGATTTTTGCAGTTAGAGTAATTACAGTTAAATGATTTATTGTACAGGAGGAGATGAAACGGTTGTCACTGTTCATGTGGTATAAAGTTATTTTTCATGCGGTGTCTTTCGTAAAGAGAATAATTTGAATAATCATTAAAGATGATTTGGACCAGTATTTTGATGAAAGACGATATTGCTTGTATAGCTCAGAAGAGATCAGAAGATTAATGTGTTTTCATCAGAGGTGGTCCCCATCTCCTGTAAAATCATCACATTTTCTTTTTAAAAGGAACCACATGCAGAACAAATTTTTACTACGTAAGGAATGACAACTCTCCAACTTCTCCTTCAATAAATTACTTTACCATAACAACAGGTAAATTATGATGTTAAAGACACAGTACCACCAAAATAAAAACACAATTATTTAGGCCCTGACAAAGAAAAACGTTCGAAAGAGGGACTCTCGTTTCCCTCTTAAACGAACATTTTTAAAAAATTATTTTATCTTGGGCGTTTTCATCAAATGATTCGCCCAATTATAAAATATCAAGCCTCTATCACGTTTTAAAACGGGCGTTTCTCCTTTATTTCAAAAATCGAACATTTTTGTGTGCGGCACCACCTTAAGTAGAAAATTTTGGAAAACTGGAATTGTACACATTCTTCCTTCTAAACTATCTAACCGTACACCAAATTTGAAATCTCTATCTCATTCCGAAGCATGTTTTTTTATCAATTCAACTTCGGAACGTTTTCCTCTGGAGCACCCCCTTAAACTAGCATTTTGGAAAACCTATATTCGTCTTGGGTGTTTTCATCAAATAATTAGTCTATATACAAAATTTCAAGCCTCTATCTAACTTTAAAGGAGCCGTTTCTCTTTCATTCGGAAAATCGAACAGTTTAGTGTGCGGCACCACCTTATGTAGCAAATATTGGAAATTTGAAATTGTATACTCTCTTCCTTTCGAACGGTTTACCTATACACCAAATTTGAAGTTCCTATCTTATCGCAAAGCAGGTTATCCTGTCATTTCACTTTTCGAACATTTTGGTGTGGAGCACCCCCTTTAGAGAACGTTTTCGAAAAATTTGATTTTTCCAGGGAGTTTTATCGAACGACCGAGCCGTGTACCAAATTGCAAGTTTCTATCTATTCGGGAAGTGCTTAAAAAAAGAGTGACAGACAGACGGACACTTAGCAATTAGAATATACTAGCCGAATACCCGTTGAAAATCAACGGTCTCGCAATAAGGAACCCCTGAATAATGTAAATTTTTGAATAATTCGTGTTTCACATTTATTCGGCAAATCGAATATTTTAGTGTGCAGAACCAACCCCCTAAAGAAGAAAATATTGGAAAAATTAAATTGCGCACGTCGTCCTTTCGAATTATCTACCAGTACATCAAATTAAAGTATCTATCTCATCCCGAAGCATACTATTTTATCATCTCCCTTTTCCAACGTTTTCCTTTGGAGTCCCCCATAAATGAACATTTTTGAAAAACTTTGTTCGTGTCGTGTTTTTTATCAGTTGATTAGCCCATATACCAAATATCAAGCCTCTATCACATTTAAAACAAGAGTGTATCATTTATTCCGAAAATCGAATATATTGACGCTCGGCACACCCTAAAGTAGCAAATATTGGAAATCTGAAATTTGCACACTTTCTTCCTTTCAAACAATCTACCAGTACACCAAATTTGATGTCTCTATCCTATTGTGGAGCATGTTTTTCTATCACTTCATATTTCGAACGCTTTTACGTTTTTCTGTGTTACACCCCCTTAAATGATCATTTTTGAAAAACCGTAATAATCTTAGGGTTTTTTTATCAAATGATTAGCCCATATACTAAATTTCAAGCTTCTATCACACTCTGAAGAAGGTGTTTTTCAGTTGTTCGGTGAAATCGAACATTTTATTGAGCGGCACCCCCTACAATAGCATATGTTTGAAAACTGAAATTGCACACTTTCTTCTTTTCAAACTATCTAACCGTATACCAAATTTAAAGTCTCTATCTTATCACGAAGTATACTTTTTCTATTATTTCTTCGAATGTTTTCTTGGGTGTTTTCATCAAATGATTAGTCCATATACCTAATTTCAAACCTGTATCAAATTTTAAAGGAGCCGTTTCTCATTTATTTGGTACATCCAACATTTAGGTGTGTGGCACCCCCTTAAGTATAGAAAATATTGGTAATCTGAAATTGCACACTTTCTTCCTTTCGAACGATTTACCCATACACAAAATTTGGAGTCTCTACCTCATCGCAAAGTATGCTTTCCAATCATTTCACTTTTCGAACGTTTTGGTGTGCGGCACCCCCTTAAGTATAGAAATATTGGTAATCTGAAATTGTACACTTTCTTCCTTTCGAACGATTTACCCATACACCGAATTTGAAGTCTCTATCTCATCGCAAAGCTTGCTTGCAAATCATTTAACTTTTCGAAAGTTTTGGTGTGCGGCATCCCCTTAATTAGAAAATATTGGAAATCTGAAATTGCACACTTTCTTCCTTTCAAAGGATTTACTCATACATCGAATTTGAAGTCTCTATCTCATCGCAAAGTATGCTTTCCCATCTTTTCACTTTTCGAACGTTTTGGTGTGGGGCACCCCCTCTATAGAACGTTTTCGGAAAATTCGATTTTTCCAGATTTATCGAACGACCGATCCGTGTACCAAATTGCAAGTCTCTATCTATTCGGGAAGTGCCTGAAAAAAGCGTGACAGACAGACAGACAGAGAGACGGACACTTGGCAATTAGTATATACTAGCCGCATACCCGTTGAAAATCAACGGCCCCACATTAAGCAACCCCTGAATAATGTAAATTTTTTACTTATTTATTCGACAAATCGAACATTTAGTTTTGAGGCACCCCCAAAAGTTCAAAATATCGGAAAACTGAAATTGCACATCTTCTTCCTTTCGAACTATCTACCTGTACACCAAATTTTAAGTCTGTATCTTATTTCGAAGCATGTTTTTTTTTATCAATTCACATTTCGAACGTTTTCCTCTGGAAAACCCCCTTAAACGAACATTTTTGAAAAATTATATTCGTTTTGGGTGTTTTCATCAAATGATTAGTCTATATTTAAAATTTTGAGCCTCTATCAAATTTTAAAGGGGCCGTTTCTCATTTATTCGGAAAATCGAACATTTTTGTGTGCGACACCCCCTTAAGTAGGAAATATTGGAAATCTGAAATTACACACTTTCTTCCTTTCTAACGGTTTACCTATATACCAAATTTGAAGTCTCTATCTTTTCGCAAAGCAGGCTTTCCTATCATTTCACTTTTCGAACGTTTTGGTGTGCGGCACCCCCTTGAGTAGAAAATATTGGAAATCTGAAAATGCACACTTTCTGCCTTTCGAACGATTTACCCATACACCAAATTTGAAGTCTCTACCTCATCGCAAAGCATGCTCTCCTATCATTTCACTTTTCGAACGTTTTGGTGTGCTGCACCCCCCCTTAAGTAGAAAATATTGGAAATCTGAAATTGCACACTTTCTTCCTTTCGAACGATTTACCCATACACCAAATTTGAAGTCTTTATCTCATCGCAAAGCATGCTTTCCTGTCATTTCACTTTTCGAACGTTTTGGTGTGGGGCACCCCCTCTATGGAACGTTTTCGAAAAATTCGATTTTTCCAGGGGGTTTTATCGAACGACCGATCCGTGTACCAAATTGCAAGTCTCTATCTATTCGGGAAGTGCCTGAAAAAAGCGTGACAGGCAGACAGACAGAGAGACGGACACTTGGCAATTAGTATATACTAGCCGCATACCCGTTGAAAATCAACGGCCCCACATTAAGCAACCCCTGAATAATGTAAATTTTTTACTTATTTATTCGACAAATCGAACATTTAGTTTTGAGGCACCCCCAAAAGTTCAAAATATCGGAAAACTGAAATTGCACATCTTCTTCCTTTCGAACTATCTACCTGTACACCAAATTTGAAGTCTGTATCTTATTTCGAAGCATGTTTTATTTTATCAATTCACATTTCGAACGTTTTCCTCTGGAAAACCCCCTTAAACGAACATTTTTGAAAAATTATATTCGTTTTGGGTGTTTTCATCAAATGATTAGTCTATATTTAAAATTTTGAGCCTCTATCAAATTTTAAAGGGGCCGTTTCTCATTTATTCGGAAAATCGAACATTTTTGTGTGCGACACCCCCTTAAGTAGGAAATATTGGAAATCTGAAATTACACACTTTCTTCCTTTCTAACGGTTTACCTATATACCAAATTTGAAGTCCCTATCTTATCGCAAAGCAGGCTTTCCTATCATTTCACTTTTCGAACGTTTTGGTGTGCGGCACCCCCTTGAGTAGAAAATATTGGAAATCTGAAAATGCACACTTTCTGCCTTTCGAACGATTTACCCATACACCAAATTTGAAGTCTCTACCTCATCGCAAAGCATGCTCTCCTATCATTTCACTTTTCGAACGTTTTGGTGTGCTGCACCCCCCCTTAAGTAGAAAATATTGGAAATCTGAAATTGCACACTTTCTTCCTTTCGAACGATTTACCCATACACCAAATTTGAAGTCTTTATCTCATCGCAAAGCATGCTTTCCTGTCATTTCACTTTTCGAACGTTTTGGTGTGGGGCACCCCCTCTATGGAACGTTTTCGAAAAATTCGATTTTTCCAGGGGGTTTTATCGAACGACCGAGCCGTGTACCAAATTGCAAGTCTCTATCTATTCGGGAAGTGCCTAAAAAAAGCCTGACAGACAGACAGACGGACACACAGACAGACGGACAGACAGACAGACGGACACATGGCAATTAGTATATACTAGCCGAATACCCGTTGAAAATCAACGTTCTCGCAATAAGCAACCCCTGAATATTGTAATTTTTTAATAATTCGCGTTTCACATTTATTCGGCAAATCGAATATTTTAGTGTGCAGAACCCCCTTAAGTAGAAAATATTGGAAATCTGAAATTCCACACGTTCTTTGTTTCAAACGATTTACCCATACACCAAACTTGAAGTCTCTATCTCATCGCAAATCATGCTCTCCTATCATTTCACTTTTCGAACGTTTTGGTGTGCTGCACCGTCACCTCCAAAAGAAAAGGCCGATCTACTTTCCCCCCCTTCACTTCGATACGTATGAGTCGTAGGCCCATGCTATTAGATCGAGCCTTCGACCTTCGAGACGTTTCGACCTCCGACCGAAGAATTCTCCCACACTTCTTGTTCCCTCGTGGTGGCTTACTTGCTTGTTCGTGTTGTGTTTCTTCGCATTATTATTTATTTGTGACAATGGTGTATAAATGCTGTGTCCCGAATTGCATTTCTAATTATAGAAATGGACCCAAAAGAAGCATATTTAGATTTCCCCGGGACAATAATTTACAAATAAAATGGATGAATGTCATTAAACGTGCAGACTTTAAGCCTAACGAAAACTCCAGAGTAAGTAACAATATATGTCGGTTACATTTTATTAATTTTGAGACGATTTTTGTCTAAATCTGTGTTGCATGATGAGGAAAACAAAATTGTGCATTAGTATTATTTTTCGAATTGTGCAATCGTTATTATCACAGTATTAAGTAATTAATGATATCCTAACTACTTAAATCGTCTATTACATTTGTGTAAAATTCTGCTTATTAAAATTTAAGCAGTTTCTTTTTGTAATCTGAATAAACTTTGGGAATTTATTTAAAACAATAATTGATAGTCGTGCAAATCGTGTTTAAATATTGAAATGGACGATCCAAATTTTCTAATGTTAAATAATCATATTATATGCACTTTTTCATTAGAAAATGAATGGCACTCTTTTTAAATATTAGCAAGAGCCACTGAAATATTGCTTCATAAATACATTTATCAGAATGGTTATTTAAAATTATTAAATAAATTTTTTACACATGCTTATTATGTGATTATATATTGAATTTCATTAATCGAAAATGCATATTTTGTAAAGTTTTACATATTTTGTAAATTTTCGTGCTTACTAATTTGCCAATTTTAATTTATTTCATGTGATATTTATAAAAAGTCAATGGTATTTTATGTGAATTTTTTAAGTTTGCATAAAAAAACATTTTTACTAATAAAGCTGCCAAATTTCAGTTTACGTGATGTTTATTAATCCCTAAAACACCCTATGAGTTTTTCTATTTATATATATATTTGGGGATTTTATGTACAATTATTAAAGGTTGGCATAGTATAAAAGATTCATCTTTGAATTTAAGGAATAAGCAATACTTTTTAGTGAAATATGACATAAGTAGAAATTTTAATTTTATAACGTGATTGGAATTGAAGTTATTTATTACCTTCACAGTTGTATTTAATATTCTGGTTAGTATGCACTGCTTTTTTGAACTGATGAGCGACACATATACCTTTCTTGAAGCAATTATAGTAACTTATTTTTCATATATCCCCTATGTAGCAAGTATGAGGAATTTGTATGGTACTCATATTTCATTAATAATGCTTGTTCAAAATAAATAGTTGTAATGTATATAAATCTATGAGGTAAATAGTAATGATAAAGGCTTAAAACTAAAAATAATTTTGAGGTAGTAAATTCTAAAATTAATTTTTCTAGGTCTGTGAGGAACATTTTCTGCCTGAGGAGATTATAAGAACCTCGGAAGTATATGACAGTGTGAATGGTAAGCTTCTTTCTGCACCATTGAGTTGCCCAAGACTCAAAACGGATGCTGTGCCTTCTATATTTCTTGGATCCCCTGACTATTTAACTATACAGAAGAATGTGCGAGAAGGTCCTGAAGAAAAAAAGTTGAGACGAGAGATGCAGAATCTTGAACATGCTCTTGCAGAAAGTCTCGAAACTGCTACAGAATATGAAAAGGAGATAAGTTTTTCAAATTTTATTGAACTTTTAAAATGTCTGCATGAAAGTAAGTCAAAGATTTCATGGGATATTATTTGTAAGCAAGATTATGTTTTTATTTTTAAATTATCTGCACCTCCATCTCCTAAAATTATTAGTTCATTATTTATAAGTGAAAATTTAGAAGCATCAGTTGAGTTAAAAGGGATATCATTAAGTAAAGTTGGAACTTTCACTTTTCCTTGCAAAATAAGAAATATTAATGAAATTTTGTCTATTATTGAAACATTTGACAACATGGAATCTAATCCTACTAAACCTAATAGTATATCTTTCATAAATGATGTAGTAGCAATTCTAAAAAAATCTTATCCTGATAATATTACTTTGTATGAATTTATTCAAGAACAGTTAACAAATAGCATTTTATGCAATAACAAAAGGCATTATTCAACAAATATTTTAATTTTTTCATCTCTATTATTTTCCATATCTCCCCATTCTTATAAATTTATTCGCAGTTCTCAGAATGTAATTCTTCCCCACCCATCTACTATAAAGAGGTTATGCTCTAAATTCAACATGAAAGCAGAAAGTGAAGTAAGTGATAAAAATTTTTTATCTTATATGAAGCTCAAGTACAAACATTTGTCTGAAGAAGATCACATCATAACATTAATGATGGATGAGATTTACATTAAACCTTATTTTGACTTTAAAGGTGGTAATATTGTTGGCATTGCCTATAATAAAGATACCGCAGCCAGTACTGCACAAGTTTTTATGGTCAGTAGCCTATTTTCTACTTATAAAGATGTGTGTCATATTTTACCAGTTAAAAATATATGTGCTGATGAATTATTTATATTTTTGAAAAAATTAATTCTAGGTTTAGAAGATATTGGTTTTAAAGTTATTTGCATAGTTTCTGATAATAATTCTATAAATAAAAAAAGTGTTTCCTATTTTGCTAATCCTCCAAAATTTTCTATTTGTTATGAACATCCTTGTGATGCATCTCGTGTACTTTTTTATTGTATTGATTCTGTTCATATTTTAAAATGTATTAGAAATAATTGGATCAATCAGAAAGATGTAGATCAAACCATGTGTTTTCCAGGATTTGAGGATACAAGTAATAGAATTAAAGCAAGTTTTTCAACTTTAAAGACATTGCATAGAGCAGAAAGTGAGTATTTGGTTAAATTTGGTCATACTCTTACTTTAAAGGCATTATATCCTACTAGTATAGAAAGACAAAATGTTAAACTTGCTCTTAAAATTTTTAATGATCATGTCATTACTGGACTGGAAGAAGTTGCAGAAAAAGAAAATTTAAGTGAGTATTCTGATTGTGCTTCTTACATAAATTTTATATTGAAATGGTGGAAAATAATGAATGTGAAAACTTGTTTTAAAGGCATAAGTAAGAGGGATGTCTATCGAGAACCTTTATATGCTTCTGATACGGATGAACGGTATGTTTATTTACAAAAATTTTTGGTATGGTTAGATGCTTGGTCAGGTCCCGAATTTCAGCAAGGAAAATTGAGTCGAGAAACATTTTCTGCATTGTATCACACTACTTATGCTATGGTAGAATTAAGTAAGTTTTGCAGAAATGAGTTAAAGAAGGATTACATACTTCCAGGCAAAGTCCAGACTGATGAATTGGAACATAGGTTTGGTCAGTATCGCCAATTGGCTGGTTCTCAGTATTCTATTTCTCTTCGACAGGTGTATGAGACTGAAAATAGGTTAAGAATTTCTTCTACAATGGCGTTATCTTTAAAGTCTGTGCATTTCGGATCTTGTTCAATTGAGCCTTTTGTAGATTCTGATCATGATGATGATATTGAAGCTGTTTATACCCAAGTAAGCAATATTAGTGTTTCCTCTAATGATGTTGAGAATGTTAATTGCAGGTTGCCTATTCTGACATACATTGCTGGATACTGTGCGCATTCTGTTACGAAAAAGGTAAGTTGCTTTTCTTGTAAAAAAGTGCTTGTTTTAAATAAGAATTTGGATATATCTATGCTATCGGACAGTTTGATCACAAGACTTGATAGAGGAGGTTTAAGCTATCCCCGACCGGAGGTACTAAATGCTGTGTTATATAATTATGTTGTTATTAATAAATTAATTTCAGAAGAATATGAAAAAGAATTTTTACAATTAACAAGTCAGAGGAAAGCTGCTCTATTTACTACGTATGAGATATTGGAAGATCAAGACTTTGATTTGGATTTTGATAAGTGCTCGGAGGGTCATTCTTCACGTGAAATGATGAAGCAGGTACTTAAAGCATCTACGAATACATTTCTGAACAACTACTGCAAAAAAAGAAATGATGTTCTATCTACCAGTAAAAATAAGAGAAAATTAGAAACATTAGGTAAGTAGCCCAATTTGCATGTGACTGATGTGCATGGAATTGCTCAAACTTTTATACATTTGTAAAGGAGTGCATGAAATTAACAATTTTGCATGTTTTAACAATACTGCATCTAGTTAACACAGTGCAGGAAATAATTAATAGAACTAAATGTTTTTAACAGAAAGCATGAAATCTAACAGTATTGAATGTTGGTAGCAGAGTGCAGGAAATCTAAATATTTTGCATGTTTTTAATAGAATGCATGAAATTAAATAATTTTCCATGTTTATAACAGAGTGTATGAACCGTAACAGTTTGGCTAGTTTCTAACAGATTGCATGTAAACAGAGTGTTTGGAATCAAACGCCTTTTAAGTACTTTCTGGTGCATAAAAATAAAAGGATTTCTAAAATTTCAGCAAACTTTCTAGTTCTTTTGCAGAAAACCCTCAAAGGTATAGTTATCCACACAGCATATGAAGAATGTGTTTTTTATGTACAGTGTAACATGTAAATATAAAGTTGTATGTAATAAGTTGAGCATCTTGATGTTTTGCATGTGTATAATTTAGATTAAGGTGGAGCTTGTTTTTAATAGATTGCATGAATTCTAACTATTTTGCATGTTTCGGGGAAATAATTAACAGAACCGCATGTTTTCTAACAAGAGTGTATATTGTTTGTTGATAACAATGTGCAATCCTGCATTTATTTCATAAATTCAGTATTATTCTATATATCTTTTAATTTCAGTTTAATGTTTAGATTGTACAGTGGAATTTATAAAGTACATTTAAGTTGTCTTCCACTAGTCATATAAAGCTAAATAATCACTCGAGTTATGCTGCTTATAAAATGTCAGCAATCTTCCTAGTGTTTTTTTGCTGAAAATATTCAAGGATATTTTTTTCATTTGACATAATTGAAAATGCTTTCTTTCACGTAAGTAGTTGCATGTAATAATTTCAGCATTTTGATATTTTGCATGTGTATAATTCCGTCTAAGTAAGAGCTCAACTGAAATAGCATGTTTTTAATAGATTGCATGAATTCTAATAATTTTGCATGTTTCGGGGAAATAATTAACAGAACTGCATGTTTTCTAACAAGAGTGTATATTGTTTGTTGATAACAATGTGCAATCCTGCATTTATTTCATAAATTCAGTATTATTCTATGTACCTTTTCTGTATATCTTTTAATTTCAGTTTAATGTTTAGATTGTACAGAGGGATTTATAAAGTACATTTACGGTGTTTTCCACTACAGTCATATAAAGCTAAATAATCACTAGAGAGTTATGCTGCTTATAAAATGTCAGCAATCTTCCTAGTGCTTTTTTGGCTGAAAATCTTCAAGGATATTTTTTTCATTTGACAGAATTGAAAATGCTTCCTTTTACGTAAGTAGTTGCATGTAATAATTTCAGCATTTTGATATTTTGCATGTGTATAACTCCGTCTAAGTAAGAGCTCAACTGAAATAGCATGTTTTTAATAGATTGCATGAATTCTAATAATTTTGCATGTTTCGGGGAAATAATTTTACAGAACTGCATGTTTTCTAACAAGAGTGTATATTGTTTGTTGATAACAATGTGCAATCCTGCATTTATTTCATAAATTCAGTATTATTCTATGTACCTTTTCTGTATATCTTTTAATTTCAGTTTAATGTTTAGATTGTACGGTGGGATTTATAAAGTACATTTACGTTGTCTTCCACTACAGTCATATAAAGCTAAATAATCACTAGAGAGTTATGCTGCTTATAAAATGTCAGCAATCTTCCTAGTGCTTTTTTGGCTGAAAATCTTCAAGGATATTTTTCTCATCTCACAGAATTGAAGAATGTTTGATTTTGCGTAAGTAGTTGCTTGTAATAATTTTAGCATCTTGATATTTTGCATGTGTATAACTTAGACTAAGTTGGGGGTTTAGAATTGAAATAGTATGTTTTTAATAGATTGCATGAATGTTAACAATTTTGCATGGTTCTAGAGAATCATTAACAGAACTGTATGTTTTATAACGAGTGTATATTGTTTGTTCATTGGAATATGCAGCCCTGCATTTATTTCATGGATTGAATATTGTTCTATGTACCCTTTCTGTGTGTCTTTTAATTTCAGTTTAATGCTTGGATTGTACAATGAGATTTCTAAATTATGGTTCGGTTTCTTCCACTACAGTCATGCAAAGCTAAGTAATCACTAGAGAATTATGCTGCATATATAAAATGTCAGCAATCTTCGAATTTTTTCTTTTTCCTGAAAACTTTCAAGGATATTTGTCTTGTCTCGCAGATTTGAAAAATGTGTGATTTTTTTGTGTACCATGTGGCATGTAAGTAGTTTCATGTAATAATTTTTGTAATTTTAGTATCTTGATGTTTTGTATGTGCATGAAATAGCGTATTTTCAAGTGTTTGTCAAGTAAGTAATTGTATGTTAAAAATTTAGTATCTTGATATATTACATGTATATTTTGATTATTTGTCATAGCATGATAAAACTGAAAAGAATGGGTTATTTTTAGGTTGTGTAAATTTGTTTTTATAATATAGTGAATGAACTGTTATGTTATTAAGAATAGTTAAAATTACTTGGGAAAAAGTAAAGTAATTAATTTATAGTTTCAAATTGTCATTGCATGTATTAATATTTTAGTTGCTATTTTTATAATACAATATATATATATACTAATTTTATCTTTCTTATATTTTCAATCCAATGGAAGTATATATGGGACATTAATGTCATAAAGTTGTATTATACAGCTTTATTAAGCTTTTTATAAAGCACCTGTATTTCAAAATTTAGAATTGAGCAAAATATTTTACTATTTGTTAATGTGTGGAAGTGAAAGTAGGAGTTTATGATGTGCTATATTATAAAACCTGAACTTCTATAGATTAATAGATTATAGTCATAGGTTAATGAATGGCATTCAACTAGTATTTTATCTTAATTCTAAACTAAAATAAATTTACAATTTAAAACGAGGAATTCGGGGGAAAGAGCATAGAAAAGCATATTGGAAGTTAAATTCTGAGTTTATTTTTTATAATTATTTTATGATATTTAAAAAAAAAAGACAAAGAAAAAACAATATTAATTTTTAAAATAACCCAATTTTATCTAACTTATCGGCATTTTCTTGCGTTTAAATTAATTTGTTTCACGATCTATAAGTACTGAAAGTTTTGAACTTATAAATTTAATTAATACTATTACTTTACTAAAAAATATGTAATTATTCCTTTACATAGAACGGAGAAACGAAAGGGAAGCAAATAGAACCACCTATCGAGATCTGGGAGGGAGAAAAACTCGCAGTGGGCCTACAGCCGATACGTCACAAGTTAATGAGTCGGCTTCTACTTTCGGAGGTGACGGCTGCACCCCCCCTTAAGTAGAAAATATTGGAAATCTGAAATTGCACACTTTCTTCCTTTCGAGTGATTTACCCATATACCAAATTTGAAGTCTCTATCTCATCGCAAAGCATGCTTTCCCGTCATTTCACTTTTCGAACGTTTTGGTGTGCGGCACCGCCTTAAGTAGAAAATATTGAAAATCTGAAATTCCGCACTTTCTTTCTTTCTAACGATTTACCCATACACCAAACTTGAAGTCTCTATCTCATCGCAAAGCATGCTTACCCGTCATTTCACTTTTCGAACGTTTTGGTGTGGGGCACCCCCTCTATAGAACGTTTTCGAAAAATTCGATTTTTCCAGGGGGTTTTATCGAACGACCGAGCCGTGTACCAAATTGCAAGTCTCTATCTATTCGGGAAGTGCCTAAAAAAGGCGTGACAGACAGACGGACAGACAGACAGACGGGCAGACAGACAGACGGACAGACAGACAGACAGACGGACACTTGGCAATTAGTATATACTAGCCGCATACCCGTTGAAAATCAACGGCCCCACATTAAGCAACCCCTGAATAATGTAAATTTTTTAATAATTCGCGTTTTTTATTTATTCGACAAATCGAACATTTAGTTTTGAGGCACCCCCAAAAGTTCAAAATATCGGAAAACTGAAATTGCACATCTTCTTCCTTTCGAACTATCTACCTGTACACCAAATTTGAAGTCTGTATCTTATTTCGAAGCATGTTTTTTTTTATTAATTCACATTTCGAACGTTTTCCTCTGGAAAACCCCCTTAAACGAACATTTTTGAAAAATTATATTCGTTTTGGGTGTTTTCATCAAATGATTTGTCTATATTTAAAATTTTGAGCCTCTATCAAATTTTAAAGGGGCCGTTTCTCATTTATTTGGAAAATCGAACATTTTTGTGTGCGACACCCCCTTAAGTAGGAAATATTGTAAATCTGAAATTACACACTTTCTTCCTTTCTAACGGTTTACCTATATATCAAATTTGAAGTCCCTATCTTATCGCAAAGCAGGCTTTCCTATCATTTCACTTTTCGAACGTTTTGGTGTGCGGCACCCCCTTGAGTAGAAAATATTGGAAATCTGAAAATGCACACTTTCTGCCTTTCGAACGATTTACCCATACACCAAATTTAAAGTCTCTATCTCATCGCAAAGCATGCTTTCCTGTCATTTCACTTTTCGAACGTTTTGGTGTGGGGCACCCCCTCTATAGAACGTTTTCGAAAAATTCGATTTTTCCAGGGGGTTTTATCGAACGACCGAGCCGTGTACCAAATTGCAAGTCTCTATCTATTCGGGAAGTGCCTAAAAAAAGCGTGACAGACAGACGGACAGACAGACAGACGGACAGACAGACAGACAGACAGACGGACACTTGGCAATTAGTATATACTAGCCGAATACCCGTTGAAAATCAACGTTCTCGCAATAAGCAACCCCTGAATATTGTAATTTTTTAATAATTCGCGTTTCACATTTATTCGGCAAATCGAATATTTTAGTGTGCAGAACCCCCTTAAGTAGAAAATATTGGAAATCTGAAATTCCTCACGTTCTTTGTTTCAAACGATTTACCCATACACCAAATTTGAAGTCTCTATCTCATCGCAAATCATGCTCTCCTATCATTTCACTTTTCGAACGTTTTGGTGTGCTGCACCCCCCCTTAAGTAGAAAATATTGGAAATCTGAAATTGCACACATTCTTCCTTTCGAGTGATTTACCCACATACCAAATTTGAAGTCTCTATCTCATCGCAAAGCATGCTTTCCCGTCATTTCACTTTTCGAACGTTTGGGTGTGCGGCACCCCCTTAAGTAGAAAATATTGAAAATCTAAAATTCCACACTTTCTTTTTTTCTAACGATTTATCCATACACCAAATTTGAAGTCTCTATCTCATCGCAAAGCATGCTCTCCTATCATTTCACTTTTCGAACGTTTTGGTGTGCTGCACCCCCCCCCCCCCTTAAGTAGAAAATATTGGAAATCTGAAATTGCACACTTTCTTCCTTTCGAGTGATTTACCCATATACCAAATTTGAAGTCTCTATCTCATCGCAAAGCATGCTTTCCCGTCATTTCACTTTTTTAACGTTTTGGTGTGGGGCACCCCCTCTATAGAACGTTTTCGAAAAATTCGATTTTTCCAGAGGGTTTTATCGAACGACCGAGCCGTGTACCAAATTGCAAGTCTCTATCTATTCTGGAAGTGCCTAAAAAAGGCGTGACAGACAGACGGACGGACAGACAGACAGACGGACAGACAGACAGACGGACACTTGGCAATTAGTATATATAATAATAGATAGATAGATTTTTTCCCCTGTACTTACGATAATTTTTTTCATTTTAGCTTTTTAGACGTCTTTCTAGCTGAACAATCGTTGAAAATCAACGGTCTCGCAATAAGTAACCACAGAATATTGTCTTTTTTTTTTAATAATTCGCATTTTACATTTATTCGGCAAATCGAATATTTCACTGTGCGGAACCCCCTAAAGAAGAAAATATTGTAAATTATAAATTGCGCACGTCTTCCTTTCGAAATATCTACCAGTACACCAAATTAAAGTCTCCCGAAGCATACTATTTTATCATCTCGCCTTTCGAACGTTTTTCTGTGGAGCACACTCATAAATGAACATTTTTGAAAAACTCTGTTCGCCTTGGATTTCTTATCAGAGGATTGGTTCATATATCAAATATCAAGCCTCTCTCACATTTAAAGGAAGCGTGTCTCATTTATTCCGAAAATCGAACATATTGGTGTTCGACACCCCTAAGGTTGTAAATATTGGAAATCTGAATTTGCACCCTTTCTTCCTTTCAAACTATCTACCAGTACACTAAATTTGATGTCTTTATCCTATCGTGAAGCATGTTTTTCTATCACTTCATATTTCGAAAGTTTTTCTGTGTTGCACCCCTTTAAATGATCATTTTTGAAAAACCGTAATAATTGTAGGGGCTTTTTATCAAATGCTTACACCATATATTAAATTTCAAGCTTCTATCACATTGTAAGGGAGGCGTTTTTCATTTGTTCTTCAAATCGAACATTTTAGTGTGCGGCAAACACTACAATAGCAAATGTTGGAAAACTGAAATTGCACACGTTCTTCCTTCCTAACTATCTACACTTATATCAAATTCGAAGCCTCTATCTCATTGCGAAGTATGCTTTTCCATCATCTCACCATTCGAATGATTTTCTGTGGAATACCAAACCCCCTAAAATACACATTTTTGAAAAACTCCATTCTTCTTGGGTTTTCAATTAAATGATTCGCCCATATACCAAATATCAAGCCTTTATCATGTTCTGAAAGGAGTGTTTCTACTTCATTCCGAAAATCGAACATTTTTGTGTGCGACACCCCCTAATATAGAAAATATTGGAAAACTGAAATTGTACACATGTTTTCTTCCAAACTATTACCAGTACACCAAATTTCAAATCTTTATCTCATCCTGAAGTATGTTTTCTTATCAATTCGCATTTCGATTTTTTTCCTCTGGAGCACCCCCTTAAACGAACGTTTATGATAAATTATAATCATCTTGGGCGTGTTTATCAAATGATTATTCCATATACAAAATTTCAAGTCTCTATCAAATTTTAAAGGACATGTTTCTTATTTATTCGGTAAATCGAACATTTTGGTATGCCGCACCCCCTTAAGTAGAAAATATTGGAAATCTGAAACTGCACACTTTCTTCCTTTCGAAAGATTTACCTATACACCAAATTTGAAGTCTCTATCTTATGGCAAAGCATGCTTTCCTATCATTTCACTTTTCGAACGTTTTGGTGTGGAGCACCCCCTCCAGAGAACGTTTTCGAGAAATTCGATTTTACCAGGAGGTTTTGTCGAACGATCGAGCCGTGTACCAAATTGCAAGTCTATACCTATTCGAGAAGTGCTTGAAAAAAGCGTGACAGACAGACAGACAGGCGGACAGAAAGACAAACAGACGGCAACTTGGCAATTAATATATACTAGCCGAATACCCGTTTAAAATCAACGGTTTCGCAATAAGCAATCCCTGAATAATGTAAATTTTATAATAATTCGTGCTTCCCATTTATTCGACAAATCGAATATTTTGGTATGCAGAACCCCCTAAAGAAGAAAATATTGGGAAACTAAATTTGCGCATTTCTTCCTCTGTTTGTCTTGTGTTTTTTATCAGATGATTGGCCCATATACCAAATATCAAGCCTCTATAACATTTAAAAGGAAGCGTGCCTCATTTATTCGGAAAATCGTACATGCTAGTGTGCGCAACCTTTAAAGTTGCAAATATTGGAAATCTGAAATTTCACACTTTCTTCCTTTCAAACTATGTACCCTTACACCAAATTTGATATCTCTATCTCATTTCGAGCATGGTTTTTTTATACATTCACTTTTCGAACGTTTCACCCTCGAGCACCCCCCTTAAAGGAACATTTTTGAAAAACTATATTCTTCTTGCGTGTTTCCGTCAAAGGATTAGCCCATATACCAAATTTCAAGCCTCTATTAAATTTAAAAGAGCGTTTTCTTATTTATTCTGTAAATCGAACATTTTGGTGTGCGGCGTCCGCTTAAGTAGAAAATATTGGAAATCTGAAATTGCGCACTCTCTTCCTTTTGTACGATTTACTCATACACTAAATTTGAAGTCTCTATCTCATCGGAAAGCATGATTTCCTATCATTTCACTTTTCGAACGTTTTAGTGTGTGGCACCCCCTTAAGTAGAAAATATTGGAAATCTGAAATTGCACACTTTCTTCTTTTCGAACGATTTATTTATACACCAAATTTAAAGTCTCTATCTCATCGCAAAGCATGCTTTCCTATCATTTCACTTTTCGACCGTTTTAGTGTGCGACACCCCCTCTAAAGAGCGTTTTCGAAAACTTCGATTTTTCTAGGGGGGTTTATCGAACAGCCGGGCCGTGTACCAAATTGCAAGTCTCTATCTATTCGGGAAGTGCCTATAAAAAGCGTGACAGATGGACAGACAGACAGACGGACGGACACTTGGCAATTAGTATATATAGACCAATTGTATATACTAGCCGAATACCCGTTGAAAATCAACGGTCTCACAATAAGCAACCCCTGAATAATGTAAATTTTTATTAATTCGCGTTTCATATTTATTCGACTAATCGAATATTTTGGTGTGCAGAATCCCCTAAAGAAGAAAATATTAGGAAACTTAATTTCCGCAATTCTTCCTTTCGAATTATCTACCCGTACATTAAAGTCTATCTCATCCCGAGGCACCCCTATTTTATTATTTTTCCTTTGCCCCTGTTTTCTGTGAAGCACACCCATAAATGAACATTTTTGAAAAACTCTGTCTGTCTTGGGTTTTTATCAAATGATTGGCCCATATACAAAATATTAAGCTTCTATCAAATTTAAAAGGAAGCGTGCCTCAAATGTTCCGAAAATCGAACATATTAGTGCGCGGCACCCCTTAAAGTAGCAAATATTGGAAATCTGAAATTTCACACATTCTTCCTTTCAAACTATCTACCAGTACACCAAATTTGAAGTCTCTATCCTACCGAGAAGCATGTTTTTTCTATTACTTCACCTTTCGAACGTTGTTCTATGTAGCACCCCGTTAATGAATATTTTTTTGAATACTGTATGAATACTGTATTGATGAATGAATATTGTATTCATCTTTTTTTTTTTTTGTCAAATGGTTAGCATATATACTAAATTTCGAGTCTCTATCACATTGTAAAGGAGGCGTTCTTCATTTGTTCAGCAAATCGAAAATTTTAGTGAGCGGCACCCCCTGCAATAGCAAATGTTGGAAAACTGAAATTGCACACTTTCTTCCTTTGCAATTTTTTGCCCGTACACCAAATCTGAAGTATCTATCTCATCGCGAAGCATGATTTTCTACCATTTCATCTTTCGAATGCTTCTGTGTGGAGTACCCACCCCCTTAGGAATACATTTTTGAAAAACGCTATTCTTTTTGTGATTTCTATCAGATGATTCGTCCATATACTAAATATCAAGCCTCTATCACGTTTTAAAAGGGGCGTTTCTCCTTTATTCCGAAATCCGAACATTTTTGTGTGCGGCACCCCCTAAAGTAGGAAATATTGGTAAACTGAGATTCCTTCCAAACTATCCAACCTTACACCAAATTTGATATCTCTATCTCATTCCGAAGCATGGTTTTTTTATCAATTCACTTTTCGGACGTTTTACTCTGGAGCACCTCCTTAAACGAACATTTTTGAAAAACTATATTCGTTTTCGGTGTTTTCGTCAAATTATTAGCCCATATATCAAATTTCAAGCCTCTATCGAATTGTAAAGGGGCCTTTTCTCATTTATTCGGTAAATAGAATATTTTGTTGTGCGGCAACCCTTTAAGTAAAAAATATTGGAAATCTGAAATTGTACATTTTCCTTCTTTTGAACGATTTACCCATACATCAAATTTGAAGTCTCTATCTCATCGCAAAGTATGCTTTCACATCATTTCACTTCTCGAACGTTTTGGTGTGTGTGTGACCCCCTTAAGTATAAAATATTGGAAATCTGAAATTGCACACTTTCTTTCTTTCGAACGATTTACCCTTACATCAAATTTGAAGTCTCTATCTCATCGCAAAGCATGCTTTCCTACCATTTCACTTCTCGAAAGTTTTAGTGTACGGTATCCCCTTAAATAGAAAATATTGGAAATCTGAAATTGCTTATTTTCTTCCTTTCGAACGATTTACTTATACACCAAATTTGAAGCCCCTATCCTATCGCAAAGCATGCTTTCCTAGCATTTAATTTTTCGAAAGTTTTGGTGTGGGGCACCCATTTAAGTAGAAAATATTGGAAATCTGTAATTGCACATTTTCTTCGTTTCGAACGATTTACTCATACACCAAATTTGAAGTCTCTATCTCATCGCAAAGCATGCTCTCCTGTCATTTCACTTTTCGAACGTTTTGGTGTGGAACATCCCCTCTAGAGAGAGTTTTCGAAAAATTCGATTTTTCCAGGGGTTTTATCGAAGGACCGAACCGTGTACCAAATTGCTAGTCTCTATCTCAAAGCGTGACAGACAGACAGACAGATGGACAGACGGACACTTGGCAATTAGTATATAAGACTAGCCGAATACCCGTTAAAAATCAACGGTCTCGCAATAAGCAACCCCTAGATAATGTAAATTTTTTAATAATTCGCGTTTCACATTTATTCGAAAAATCGAATATTTTGGTGTGCAGTACCCCCTAAAGAAGAAAATATTGGGAAACTAAATTTGCGCATTTCTTCCTTTCGAATTATCTACCCGTACAACACATTAAAGTCTATCTCATCCCGAGGCACCCCTATATTATTATTTTTTTTTTAACTTTTTTCTGTGAAGCACATCCATAAATGAACATTTTTGAAAAATCTGTTTGTCTTGTGTTTTTTATCAGATGATTGGCCCATATACCAAATATCAAGAATCTATCACATTTAAAAGGAAGCGTGCCTCATTTATTCGGAAAATCGAACATATTTGTGTGCGCACCCCTTAAAGTAACAAATATTGGAAATCAGAAATTTCACACTTTCTTCCTTTCAAACTATCTACCCGTGCGCCAAATTTGAAGTCGCTATCCCATCTCGAAGAGAAGCATGTTTTTTCTATCACTTCAGCTTTCGACCGTTTTTCTGTGTGGCACCCCGTTAAAGAACATTTTTGTCAAACTGTATTCATCTTTGGTTTTTTTTTGTCCAATGGTTAGCCCATGTACTAAATTTCAAGCCTCTGTCACATTTAAAGCTGGCGTTTTTCATTTGTTCGGCAAGTCGAATATTTTAGTGAGCGGCAACCCCTACAATAACAAATGTTGGAAAACTGAAATTGCACATTTTCTTCCTTTCCAACTTTTTACCCGTACACCAAATTTGAAGTCTTTATCTCATCGCGAAGCATGCTTTTCTAGCATCCCCCCCCCCCCGAAAGGCCCCCACACACCTACAGTATTATTTCAGGGATTTATCCCCATACACCTAGAGTATTATTTCAGAGATTAATCAAAGGACGAACGTTAAGTTTCCCTGTGTGTGGTGGTGAAAGCAGGGAAACATTTTCCGTCATGCAAGGTAAGGGATTTAAAAGGGGTGCCTTGTCCGGGTTTTGACTACCAGACTTAAATCCCCTGAATAAAGGAATGAGAAAAACGAAAGAAGGGAATTTTGAAAAGGAAGTTTAAAAAGCCATACAGATTGCTCGGAGAATTTAAGATCATCCGAGTCTTAAAAAAGATAATTTAAAAAGCTTTGAAATTTACATAAAAATGATAAGGGGTGGCAGAAAACCAAAAAGGAGAGAAGTGGAATTTGACGTGGGGGTGCGTTCAAAAACGGCGCAGTGGCCTTGCACAATACAATGTGGAGCCAAATGTCGCGATACGACGAGAAGGGGGGGGGGGGAGAAAGATGGTCGAATGCAGAAAAATTATCTCAAAAGCTATGGAGGGTACTATGCGTTCAGAGGAATGACGTGTGAAGGATAGGAAAACTTGGTAATGAACGAAGCTTATTTTCCGTCGTTTTGCTTGATATTTGGATGGTCTGCGGGGGGGCTTGCGGTTGAAGGGTTGTATGTTTAATGACCGTTTGGCACAGATTTATTTTCCTTTGGCGTCTTTTCTTCTTTCAGAATCCTTTGGCGTCTTTTTTCGTAAGGTTAAAAAAATACACATTTAGCTAAAGTATTTGTGCTTCTGTATTCTGCTGCGAAAATATGCAAAGTTCTTAAGTAATTCTAGTAGAGTGAAACTTTGCGCACTTGTGGTATAGTAAACAAAACCGAATTGAACTCCCCCCTTCCTCCCCCAATTTTCGAATGAAATTTTGAAAAAAAAAAAATCTCGTAATATTATGAGCTATTGATTAAGATTAAAAATAAATTGCAAAGGAATGCATATCATTTCAATCCGACCGTATTTAATTTTTATACAGTTATTTAGGGCATTATTTTTTACTCAACTTTTTCGAAAAATCATACATTAACCATCGAATTTTGAAAATACACTTTTTCAGGGCGCTCCTTAAAAATTGCATTTTTACACGGAAAAGGAAAGGGCGGGGGGATTATTAGGTGTTTCACCCTCATTATGGAAAAATTACATTAGTTATCCAAAGGAGTCCATATTGAAAAACAAAATTCACCACTGTAACCTTCTATTCGGTCACATACTCTTTTTCAATAGTATTTATTACATGAATAATCATTTCTTATGTCATTTTTAATTAAACGATTGACACAAACTTGAAAACGCTAGCACAAATCTGTTTTGAGTTACTGTGCTTTTTTTCAAACAAATGTATCAAAAAATCACATAAAATTAAAAAAGGTATTAACTATTACGAAATACGTTCACTTTTCATATATACTATTATGCGATAAATTTGTGAACATAATATATTCATATATATATAGATATATATGATGTTTGAACTTGATTTATATGCATCGCTCTTGAATGTTGATAAATTCATGTGTATTATTGATATTTAAAATTAAGATCATTTTTTCTTATATGGTAGCATTGTTTTCCTTTTGTCTGATATTTCCTTTCATATTTTCTTTATTTAATTTTCCTCCGTATTGCTTTTTAACAAGGGTAAGACACTGATCATGGTTTAAATTAGTATATTTTTATTTTATTTTTAATTTTATCTTTTTGATTATATATATATATATATATATTATACAAATGAAATGCAATATATTATACTACTAAATAAAGAATAAGAATATAAGTATTTGAAATCTTGGCACTAAGCTGCTGAACCCAATCGAATACCAACATAGCTAACCAAATGGAAAATTAGACTGGAAAATGGAGGTGTAAAGCATGCGTGGGGGTCAACCCCCCCCCCCCCCCCCCCAGCCAATTTGTGGTATCTTTGTATTGTATTCCAATTTTCCATTTGGTTAGCCATATATATTATGTTTTAGTTGAATTTTGTCCTATTTGGTTTTTTTCTGTTATTCTCGTTATTCCGTTGTTGGGCACAGATTGCATAATATTTTAACCACGTGTTTTTATGCAATCATAGAAACTACGGATTTTAGTATATCTGTCTAGAATGTGCCCCTGAAGACGTTTCTGGCAGATATACTATTCTTTAATATATTTTCCTTGTCCTGGCCTCTCCGTACTCTGCCTTTCCGGCCCTTCCTCGTTGCTTTTTGCTATTCACTACACGCTTTTATATTGCCTGCGGTTTGATACTGTGATTACTGATTCATACTCCTGCACTTTTGTATTTGTTATTTTAATATATATATATATATATATATATATATATATTATATATATATATATATATATATATATATATATATATATATATATATATATATATATATATATATATATATATATATTTATATATATATATACACACATATTCTTTACTTCTTTAATTCTCCACTTCTACAGATTATAAAATTTATAGATATGTAGATGATCTGTTTTGTTTAGTATTTACCGATAATTATGTCATAAATATAGATTTCTATCCGGATAATTTGGAATTAATACCTAGTGAAACTACTACTATTATTAAAAATATTAATTATTTGGATTTAAATCTAATTATAGAACCTACTAATGGGATAGTTACTAATTTATATGATAAAAAAGATATTTTTACATTCAATATTAATAAAATATTACCTTTTAATTCCTGAAACTCGATTCAATTGTTTAGAAATATTATACTCAATCAATTTTTTAGAGGTTATAGAATATCAGATAAAAAATTTCATGCTTTGCACATAAATAACCTCATAATTACCAGTAAATTATAGGAATATCCAGCATATTTAGTAAATGGTATAGTTAATAAATTTCGATTCGCCTAAAATTCTTAACATTCTCGTCTTAGTATCGAATTTTAGCCTTACTTCTACATTCTCTTGTTTTTACATTACAATATATTTTCATCTTTCTATTTTACAGCTTTTACTGTAGAATATCACCTTTTACTGCCATTACGCAGTACGGTTTTTATTACCTACTTTGGCAACAGTAAATCACTTCTTTACTCTTTATAGAATGACAACATTGGTCTAGTCATTTTTTGCTCGTCACGATTGTACATTTGATGTGTATTCTAAGGTATTTATGTTTCCTTTCTATTTTTTCAATCTTTATGCTTGTCGTCCTAATAAAACATGTTTATAGATAAAACCTATCTTGTGTTTCAGAAACAAGCATTTTTGTCGTCATTTCGTTTAAAATATTTGGATTTGATAAAAAAAAATATCGAAATGAACTATTCTTAAGCCTAGAGCTCTTCCACGTGAAAGCTTTAATGCTTGATTATTTTGGTATTTCTTTTTTCGATTCTTCTCCATTGACATTTTTTGATTATCTTTAGCTTTCTCCACCGTTCAAATAGAGAATGAAGTATTTGAAATATATAATATCCTATTTACATTTTCCCACTGCATAAACTAGCCCCAATCACGAGACACATTTAAGAAGAGAGGAAGATGGTGTCTTTTCTGCCTTTGGGTGCTCGTTAAAAAATTGCTTCCAGCGCCTTTTCAGGGACAAAAAAACAGGTGGATAAAGTATGCGTCTGAATAAGCGTGAGAAACCAATATTAATGGGGATAATCAGTGGAAATGACAAGCTGTGGGTTTAGAATTTGGAAGACCATTTTCAGTTACCATTTAGTTACTGTAGGTTGTGATGTGAACATTCATTACGCTTTTATCTTTTAAACATGTCCCATAACTTGAGGAAATCCACAATAACGGAATTTATTGAAGGAAGATAGAAGAATGTCTTTGGGACATTAAACATGTAAATTATGCAGTTAAAACAAAAAATCTGATGTGGGCAGCACATGACTTTCTCTGCAGACTTATATTCACGTTCTCTTTATTTTATTTACATTTAATTCACTTTTAATTCAATTTTCGTTTTTATATGATAACTGGGCTTCTTTTCAAAAGTGGCGTAGGGGAAATACGAAAAAACTAAAATATCTCGAGAACGGCTAGTCCTAGACTAATGGGGTTGATGTTATTATTTTCTTCGTTAAAAATTACGTATTAAACAAGCATTTTATGGATATATTTGAGCATACGTAGATTTCTATTTTAGATTTTGGCGATTTTTGCGGGCCATTTTGCAAAAACAGGCAGGTTATTTTTTTTTTCGAATCATATCAAAATCTAACCAGCACCAGAGTGTCCCACAATTGACTTACATACCAATTTTTGTGAAATTCGGTCCATTAGTTTTTCAGCTAGAGTGGATACAAACTTTTGCGGGACATTTCGCAAAAAAAGGCGGGTTCTTTAATCCCGAATCGTACCCAAAACTAATCAGCAACAGATTCGCCCACAAGTAACTTACCTACCAAATTTTATAAACTTCGGTCAATTGCTTTTTTAATTAGAATGGATACAAAATCTGCATAGACAGACACACAGACAAACACACGCACAGACGTCACGCTAAAAATAGTTTTTTCGTATTCTAGATGTCTCGAAACGTGTAGATCCGTCGAAAACTCGAGTTGCGATTTTCGGCATGATTCCAATACTTTCCCTATACATTACCATGTATTGCAGGGAAAGCAAAAATCTGATGTGCGCAGCACATGACTTTCCCTGCAGACTTATATCCCCGTTCTCTATATTTTAATTAAATTTAATTCACTTTTATTTCACTTTTCGTTCCCATTTATTAAGTGGACTTGTTTTCAAAGGTGGCGTACTGAAAATACGAAAAAACTAAAATATCTCGAGAACGGCTAGTCCTAGTGTAATGGGGTTGGTTTTATTCTTTTCATCGTTAAACATTACGTATAAAACACGCATTTAACGGATATATTTGAGCACACGTATGTACTTATTTTAGATTTTGACCATTTTTGAAGGCCATTTCGCAAAAAAAAGCAAGTTACTCATTTCGAATCGTACCAAAATCTAATCAGCACCAGGGTATGCCACAAGTGACTTATCAACCGATTTTTGTGAAATTCAGTCCATTAGTTTTCGGGTTAGAATAGATACAATCTTTTGCGGGCCATTTCGCAAAAAAAGGCGGTTTCTTTTATCACGAATCATACCCAAAGCTAATCAACACCAGATTCGCCCACAAGTGACTTACTTACCAAATTTTGTGAAATTCGGTCCATTAGTTTTTGAGTTAGAGTGGATACAAAATCTGTAGAGACAGACACACAGACACAAACACAGACGTCACGCCAAAAATGTTTTTTTCGTATTCTAGAGGACTCGAAACGTGTAGATCCGCCGAAAACTCGAGTTGTGATTTTCGGCATGTTTCCAATACTTTCCCTATACATTACCATGTATTGCAGAGAAAGTCAAAATCTGATGTTGGCAGCACATGACTTTCAGACTTATATACACGTTCTCTTTATTTTAATTAAATTTATTTCACTTTTAATTCAATTTTCGTTCTCATTCGGTAACCGGACTTATTTTCAAAGGTGGCGTAGGGAAAATACGAAAAACTAAAATATCTCGAGAACGGCTAGTTCTAGTGTAATGGGGTTGGTCTTTTTCTTTTCTTCTCTAAAAATTACGTATTAAACAAGCATTTAATGGATATATTTGAGCATACGTAGTTCTTTAGTTTAGATTTTGACGATTTTTGAGGGCCATTTTGCAAAAAAAGGCAGGTAATTTTTTCCCGAAGAATACCAAAATCCTATCAGCACCAGGGTGACTCACAAATGACTCATTTGCCGAATTTTGTGAAATTCGGTCCATTAGTTTTTCAGTTAGAGTGGATACAATCTTTTTCGGGCCATTTTGCAAAAATAGGCGTTTTTTTTTTATCCCGAATCGTACCCAAAACTAATCAGCACCAGACTCGCCCACAAGTGACTGACCTACCAAATTTTGTGAAATTCGGCTCATTAGTTTTTTAGTTAGAGTGGATGCAATACCTGCACAGACAGACAGACAGACAGACAGACACACACACAGACGTCACGCCAAAAATTGTTTTTTCGTATTCTAGAGGTCTCGAAACGTGTAGATCCGCCGAAAACTCGAGTTGTGATTTTCAGCATGATTCCAATACTTTCCCTATACATTACCATGTATTGCAGGGAAAGTAAAAATGTATTGCATATGAAAATTTATTGCCAAAATTAAAGGAGGACAACATCGAAGCAACAATTGATGATGTGAAAAAATTTGCTAAAAAGTTTAAAATCTACTTTTAATAAAGAAAAATAAAAGTGCCTTATTCGAAAAGAAGTGGTAGCGGGACAGGCAATTTGTATTGATCGAAGATACGGTATTTAACAGACTTGGAATTTTTGAGAGACGTTAAAGAAGCTTGTCCTGGAACAAGTTCAATGCAGCTGAGTGAGAATGAAATTAATATTGTGGTAAGTAGCCTATTTCTTAACAGTTTTTATCGACTACATTATAAAAGCACTATAATAAGTAATACTCAAAAACACTTTTATATTTATATTCAGTTTCGAAAGTTTGGATGTGAAACCATAGCGAATTCCAGTAAGCATGACCTACAAGTATATTTGTAAATATATTACACACGAACTTATAGAAATATGTTAGTTCATTTTGAATTAAGTCCAAATAAAAATTCCATGATTTATCAGTTTTCTTAAATCCAGGAGCTGAATGTAGTTGACAATGGCAAAAATATATAACTCATGAATTGACACTCATTAAACATTTCACTTGATGCTTATTGTGTGCGAAAGTTTAGTTTATATAATTGAACCGACACAAATAAAATTTTGTATATGATTATACTATGCAAGTCAGAATTGTTTAATTATTAATTTATACAATATATAAATACATGCTTTTAAATTTGAAGACAAGTTGCACGAATAGCTACTTAAGTATAAAAAAAGGTTCAGTGAAAATTGCATTTACACTTACAACACTTAGTTGAATTATATCCCATGATAACAATCCCATTGATGACAATCCATTGATAACAATCCCATGATTTATCAGTTTCTTTAAATCCAGGAACTGAATGTTTACGAGGCGGATCGTCTTCGAGTGCAATAACAATTGCAATGGCAAGGGCAATTTTACCATCAAGCGACATTTTGCAAATAAATGACATTCACATATGAGTGCGATCAAAACTTAAGTCAGAAAGTGACGACCAAAGTTATTATTTATCAGTCTTTGGCGATAACCCGCCAAATCAGCACACATTCACTCTGTCACTTTCTCGGACCTTTCGGGGTTGATGACCTCGGGAGTTTACGGAGGGCGACAGATCCCCTGTAGTTCCCATATCATCTGAAAATATTTTTCGCCTCTTTGATTCTCTAGTGCATGGGGGCCATACATAACACTTACCTGAAAAGATGGAACTCGAAACGGCGAGCAGCTTTAACAAATCCACACTGAGAAAAGCCGGATCCAAGGTAAACACACGTCTACCCACAGTGAAAGACTCCGAAAATCGGGTTGTGATCCGACGCGTAAAGCCAAAAAGTATCCCACGCCAGAACACTTCTTTCAAATTAGACGCCAAACATTATTTTATCGCCAGCTCGATATGTGAAGAAGCGCTCTCAAGGTTACTATAGCAGCCTCGGAGCCACATCAAGTTTATAGGATGCATAACTTACAATTTAGGAATATAGACACATTTTAAATGTATTATCTCTTAGATTAAAATTAAATTAATTCAATATTGACTGAATTAAAGAAGCGGATATATAACTTACAATTAAGCAATATAGACACTTTTTAGATGCATTATCTCTTAGATTAGAAATAATTAATTCAGTATTGACTGAATAAAAGAATAATTTTATTATTTTCTAATGCTATTGTATAAAGGAGGAAGTTCACTGAAAAACACGACACACACATTTAGACTAAAAAATACACTTAAAGACATCATGAACACATTTTGAACATTTTGGGAAATATTTCCATCAGTGTGTGTGTGTGTATCTGTGGGTGCCAATGCACGTATCACTATGGCAATTTATATGTAGATGCATTCTGTAAAGAATTAGAAACAGGTAGAATATTTTGTAATAAATGGGATTAAAACATTATTCGAAATTAGAGATTTTAAAGTAAAGAGAGTACGAACAGCCACGAAATTCTATATGTAGATGCATTTTGAAAAAATTAAAATTTAGGCTGATCATTATGTAATTAACGTGATTAGAATACGGGTGAAAGGGAGGGAGGGGAACAAAGAGAGCGGGAGAGAGAGAGAGAGTCTGTATGTATATAAAAATATAGTACGATCAAAATATAGTATCATAACTGCAGAGAGGTCGACCTTATTTCGAACGAGTAGGATTCAAGGGCGCCCATAAAAATTATTCCTGGGATAGCCAAACTCAAGTATGAAAGGTCAATATCTACTAACTTGATACCTACATTTCTGACCTTGAACGATCGAGGGAGCGAAAGTGCCCCCTCGCGCTCCCCTATGGGCGCCCATAGAACATTTTCCAGAGGGCAAACTCATGGATGAGACATATAATATTGACTATTTTGATACCTACATTTGTGATTTTGAACGCCCTTATGGGCACCCATGGCTATCAGTGTTGAAGACCCAGACCACTTGACTGGCCCTAGAGCTTACAGCAGTTGTTTGAGTGGCCGGGAGAGATGGCTATAATTGCTTAAAGCTTCAGACTTCACGAAGTCTTTTGTGGGGTCTGGAATCACTCTATTTTTCCATCCCAGAGGAAATCGAAAATTTGACTCCATTAGGTTCTGTCCTGAGGTTACTAGTATAAGCAGGGAACCTTTCCAATGGCCGCCCATAGGGGAAGGAAAGGAGGCACTTCCGCTCCCCCGGACATTCAAGGTCTCAAATGAGGAGATCATGGTAGTCGATATTGTATATTCTTGAGTTTATCCCTGGAAAAGTGCTATGGGCGCCCATGCTTATAGTATCGACAACGGGACAAAAGTTAATGGAGCTGAATTTTTTTGTTTCTCTCTCGAGGGCGAATAAAATGGATGGGAGTGTCAAAAAGACTTTGTCAATGACTTTGCGTCCTTCACAGTTTAACCGAATTAACTTTTATTTTGGGCTAATATTGTATTTGAAACGATTACAACCGTCAAACTCAATATATCTTAATTCAGGAATATTAATTTCCCCAAAGGGACAGGAATTATCAAATAAATAAAATTTCATTTTCCAAGATATTGAATATTCATCAATTTGGCATCATTTTTATTAATTCAGTGCCATTTTAGCCAATTTGGCAACATTTTAAATAACATGTCAAGTTGATGATATTTTTTTAATATATCGATAAGCATTATAGACACACAGACAAACTAATAAATTACATTTGACGAATTGTTTGATGTGAAAATACAAAACTATTGCAAAACAGTGTCTCGTGAATGAAACCTACCAGATTGATGCTAACACAGTTGTCACATAATATTGCATATGGAATGCGAACAAATTAAGGTAGTTAGCACAGTTTTAGTTAAATTTATTAGAAAAACGATGGAATTACATCAAGAATGGCTCATGATAGTATCCCAAAGTGTATGTTATTCATTTTCTAATATTAAATTAAATAAAAAATGATACCTTATGTAACAATATTAAGATTCTGATTTTTTATAATTTTTTTCAAAATTTAATTCGAAAGTTTGGAGCTGATTTCCAAATATTCGGTTGCTTTTAAAATCAATAGACTTCCAGTATTCACTGATTGTAATAATCGTAACAATTTTCGTTTGAAACGTTTCATCCGTTCGTTAGATATTGCATCCGCTGACTCAAGGACACACACACTAATATACATACATTGCAGAGTTTGCTTTGGCGATAAGATTTTGCAATTTCGTCCATTAGCTCCGTGATAAAGCAACGACTGGCCAATTCGATGTTTCAGAATTTGATTCCAGGTTGGGACAGCAACATTCTTTACAACACACACACACACACACTAATATACATACACACTCAAATATATATACATACACATACACTAATATACAAACACACAAAAATATACATACATACACACACACTAATACACATACACACACTAATATACATGCACATACATTAATATACATGCGCGCGTGCACACACACACACACGCAGATACCAGAAGAGATTTCAGGGATGTTTGTAATGAACTCTATCATCGAAAACACAAAGTTGAATTCGAGTTTTCGACCTTGTCATAATACTTTCCCTATACATTATATCAGTGTCTTATTTTGTCGCGACTTATCAAACTTATTTTGTCGCGAAACCCTTTTGAAATTTAATTTTAATTAATAAAAATAGTAAAAGTTCTAGTTATTTATAAATATATATATATATATCTTTAAACGTCATAAAATTAGTAGTTAAACATTTAAAAGTAAGCAAATGCCTTAAAAATTTAAATTTTGGCAGTTTTGAAACCATCCATTTTGCAAGCAACAAATCATTTAGCCGAGATTAGCCTCTAAATTACTCCTTTATTTTTTATGGTTCAGTAAATACCCGATAAGTGCCCTTATATTGTATGACTCACATACACATTTTACTCTTGATGCAATTTTTGCTGCTATTTATATTAAAGACCATGTACGGTCGGAGACCATCATGATATTAGAAAATCATAACTTTGTTGTTGTTATTTACTCTCCTGGATTGGCGCGACCCGAGTTTTCGATTATTACCATAATGAATATTTGCACTCGGGGATGTGCTACTATATTGGATTCGAGGGGCCCTTGCTATTCGGGCTTGATAAGGTCCTGTCCGAATATTCAAAAATTTACTTGATTAACTTTTGTTCTCTGGCATGTGCTCCTATTTTAGACAGGAGGGATCCAGATTTAAGCTTTGGGGCTTGAATGGGCTTGATTCGAGTATTCTTTAATTTTATGATTAATTTTGTTCTCAGGCCTGTGCTCCTATTTTATACAGGATTAGCTCAGATTTAAGCTTTGGGGCTTGAATGGGCCAGGCCCGAGTATTTAATAACTTTAGGATTAATTTTTGGTTTCGAGCCTGTGCTCCTATTTTAGACAGGAGGGATCCAGATTTAAGCTTTGGGGCTTGAATGGGCTTGATTCGAGTATTCTTTAATTTTATGATTAATTTTGTTCTCAGGCCTGTGCTCCTATTTTAGACAGGATTAGCTCAGATTTAAGCTTTGGGGCTTGAATGGGCCAGGCCCGAGTATTTAATAAATTTAGGATTAATTTTTGGTTTCGAGCCTGTGCTCCTATTTTAGACAGGAGGGATCCAGATTTAAGCTTTGGGGCTTGAATGGGCTTGATTCGAGTATTCTTTAATTTTATGATTAATTTTGTTCTCAGGCCTGTGCTCCTATTTTAGACAGGATTAGCTCAGATTTAAGCTTTGGGGCTTGAATGGGCCAGGCCCGAGTATTTAAAAACTTTAGGATTAATTTTTGGTTTCGAGCCTGTGCTCCTATTTTAGACAGGAGGGATCCAGATTTAAGCTTTGGGGCTTGAATGGGCTTGATTCGAGTATTCTTTAATTTTATGATTAATTTTGTTCTCAGGCCTGTGCTCCTATTTTAGACAGGATTAGCTCAGATTTAAGCTTTGGGGCTTGAATGGGCCAGGCCCGAGTATTTAATAACTTTAGGATTAATTTTTGGTTTCGAGCCTGTGCTCCTATTTTAGACAGGAGGGATCCAGATTTAAGCTTTGGGGCTTGAATGGGCTTGACCCGAGTATTCTTTAATTTTATGATTAATTTTGTTCTCAGGCCTGTGCTCCTATTTTAGACTGGATTAGCTCAGATTTAAGCTTTGGGGCTTGAATGGGCCAGGCCCGAGTATTTAATAACTTTAGGATTAATTTTTGGTTTCGAGCCTGTGCTCCTATTTTAGACAGGAGGGATCCAGATTTAAGCTTTGGGGCTTGAATGGGCTTGACCCGAGTATTCTTTAATTTTATGATTAATTTTGTTCTCAGGCCTGTGATCCTATTTTAGACAGGATTAGCTCAGATTTAAGCTTTGGGGCTTGACTGGGCTTGACCCGAGTATTCTTTAATTTTATGATTAATTTTGTTCTCAGGCCTGTGATCCTATTTTAGACAGGATTAGCTCAGATTTAAGCTTTGGGGCTTGACTGGGCTTGACCCGAGTATTCTTTAATTTTATGATTAATTTTGTTCTCTGGCCTGTGCTCCTATGTTAGACAGGAAAGGCCCAGATTTAAGCTTTATGGCTTGACTGAGACCGGCCCGAGTTTTCGATAATTCATTTTTAAAAGAAATTTTATATCTCGGACCTTTGCTCCTATTTTGGATTATAAAGAACCCAAATTCAAGCTTTGTTATCCGTGCTTGAACACATCCGAGTAACTTATATAATGAATATTTGAGCTCCGGCCATTTTTGTATTGAAACGGATTTCTGTAATACGTATCCAAATTCGGCCAATATCCATCTTGTCCTTAGCCAGTCATTCCCAACTTTACGGGTCAAGGCCGGCTTTATATCTATGTTGAGTCTATATATAGTTAAGTTTATATCTATATTTGCCATGTATTCTAGGCGTGTGCAACAATAATTACTGTCTATATCATCTATTGCTTTAAACAGCCAGCTGCTGTTATTTCTGTGAAGTGCACAATAAATTTAGCTTGATTTATTCAATGCAGTCCTGTGTTATTGTCCTGGAACTGAAAGATTAGAGGGCAATAACACAGGACTAACTCCTCTGAATATCGAAGAAGTTTGAGTTGAGTCACTTTGGTAACAGAGATAAGTACGGATATGTAAACCTGCAACATAAATATACTCATCCGTAGAATAATTTAATCTGAAAGAGCCGAGGAAGGAGTTATTTTACGCACTTTATAAAATCATTTCTTACAAGGCAATATAGTTCAAGATAGCAATCTGGAATTTTGGAATGTGATTTTTAAGAATACGTAGCTTCGAAAGTAAAAGAAAAGAAAATCGGTTTTTTGATGATCAATTTAACGTTTTTGTGTAACATTTCCCCTTAAAAACCTTGTTACCCCAGAGAGGATTCGAATCACAGATCTTTGCAGTGGGCAGCCAACACACTCCTAGTTGAGCTCCTGTTATGAAATTGCAAACTCTAATTATCGGGAACTTTGCACTCTCATCCCTCTAATGTCAGATAGAATTGCAACTTTACAATCTGACTGACCACCTTCTGCTATTTTAACCTCAGATGAAGAGTTCCTCATAGTGTTCGGGAGCTAGATGTGAAGTTCATACCTTTGAGTACCAATTCTGAAGTCTTACATTATTTCTTTTCAAAGATTAGACAGCGAACCCCTAATGAAGTTCGCTTTTAATTTCCCTGAGAAAGGATATGTAAATAGATATCATTATTTTATATTTTTCTAAAGATGAAAATCATACTGACATGCTCATGGTTAATATACTGAAACTGCACTTTATTTGTTTTAAAGGAATTCTTCAAATTTAGAGTATTTATACGTCTGAAAATTATTATATAATCCTTAAAGAGATTCGACAGTTTTTATTATTTTTGCAATGTATTTAACTTCATCCTGTTTTTTCATCAAAAGAAAAATGTGGAAACTTCCTTTAAAAGCTAGTTATTGTCTATAATTTGATATATTCTTGGAATAATTTTCTATAGCCTTTCAACAACTGATATAGTATATAAGAAATAATTTCGTCGGAAATAATAATACATGGAGAGGTCATAATTTAGGTTGCGAAATGACACATTATTTTATATATGAAATACTGGTTGAGATTCCTAAACCGTCATATATTACCGTTTTGGTTTTATATTAAGAACAGTAGCAGATAAAACATATAAGATGCGACAAATTTAAATGTCCTGGAATTCTGAAAGTATTTCAGTCTGGCAAATTTGGCCAGACACATATCTGACTATGCTGTTACAAAATGGCAAAATTTCAAGTGTTAAAGAATGAAAAAAAAAACGTTGGGCCCAAGATAAATGTTACAATATTGTGAGAATTTTAACAAATTTAAAAATTATCACCAACTTTGCATCCGCTTTCTTTATTATTGTTCATCTGAAAAGTCAAGGATGATTAAGGCGGGTACGAAACTCAATATAGTCTGGAAGAACTTTATTCTATATTCAACAATTTTTATTACAAATTCTTCTGTTCTACATGGAAAGGTACGTATTTCAAAACACAAAAAATTTTTTTATAAGTAAAAGGTAACGAAAGAAAAATTCTGGCCTTTAATGGGCAGCTTATACAAGGAACTGGACTCACAGTTTTTATATTACCAGCTTTCGACGGCCTTTGTTATTATTGTTTTCCCTTTATTATTTATACCCAGGCCCAGCTCAACCTAAGCAGTTACATCTTACGACAAGTAAAAAGGCAGAAATAAGAAAGAAATATAGAAATGGACAATATAGAAAGGCAATACGCATGGACAAACACAATACACAAAGGCATACACAGACGATAAGCATAGACATATAGTAATAAGACTACCCAGTCTCCAATATTGCTAATTGAATTTTTTAGTGCTAAAATCATTTAATAAAAGTCAAAAGAACATTAAAAAAAATTAGGAAAAAGTAATTTAGAAAAGGTAAAGCCGAAAAGAAATAAATGAAAGACAAAATTTTTACTTTGTTGTTGTTGTTGTCCATCAGCAATGATAATGCATAAAAATTTTGTGTACGGAATAGTTTTGGGCTATCTTACTATTTAAGTCAGTAAATATTTGCAGGTATTTAAGTCAGCAGATATTTGCAGGTATTTATGTCAGCAGATATTTGCAGGTATTTAAGTCAGCATATATTTGCAGGTATGTAAGTCAGCAGGTATCATTTCTAAGAAACAGAACTGTCGATAATAAAGCAGGCGAATAGTAAATGTGTCCATAAAGATGCATTATAAAATTTAAAGAACTCCGGAAGAGTGTTTTCTTCTGTTCTGAAAATGTCCAATGAAATGCTTAAAATGCAGGTTAACGCCAGAATAACTGAACATTTTGTACCTGAGCTATTTTTTGTACCTTAGCTACTTTGTATCTTAGCTACTCTTGTTGATTTCTGGTGGACGACGATAATAGCATTGGATCGGTGGTAATGTTACGATTTTGAATATAGTACTTTACATTTTTCAATGCTTACTTTTGGATATAAATTGTCTTTTGACATATTTTTTCTGGCAATAAATTAATGAAATATATAAAGACTGAATAAATCTTACATAATAAAGGAAGATGTTTGTGTGTGTGTGTGTGTGTGTCCGTAACGGATAATCTAAGAGTCAAAGTTTGGTACAGAGGTACTTCAGAACCGGAAAAATACGCTTCCATGACAGATTTTTTGAAAATTTGGAACTAAATTCTTAGTTATTTCATGTTTCAGAACGATTTTCACACAACTCGGTTCCTGAGGGACCGAAAATGTTATCACAGAGTTTTCATATTGACGCAATCGGAATGATCGAAAAACGTTCTTTTCAACGATGCTTAAACAGATTCCGTAAGACAATTACTTCTAAATTATTTTCTCATTTACATTCCCATATCTCCCACAGACCGTCAGAACAACATACTAAAATTTCATTTTGATAAAGTCATATTTATGGCAATTATCGTGCGAACGGACAGACAGACAGAATGACCAAAGTCATAAACACTGTTCAACTATGTTGAAGTGTTAAAAAAAGATATACACATGTTTTTATTGAGGGCGCGGTAGCCTATTGGTTAGGGCGCTGGAGGTGCACTCGGTAGGCCCGGGTTCGATTCCAGCCGCTGCCAAAACTGCCGCCGTTAAACATGTGGGTCACGTTAAACATGTGGGTCCGTAAGTCCTTCCGAGAGGTTGGTGGTAGGGGAAGGAGGTTACGGTCCCTGTGAATGCCTCCCCCACTGGGTTCCGGTCTAAATTGGGTGGCACATCCCGGCCGTCCAAACAGTTACCTTACACCTTTCTGGTAGGTCGGACGGTCTGAGTCTCAACAACAACAACATGTTTTTATTGAAACGTGGTTTGAATTTGAAATGTTGTTTTAGAAAATGATTGATTTACACTTATATGCAAAAGAATTTGGAGTTTACAAAGTTATTATGCTAAACACATTTAACTGCATATTGGAGGTTTACAGGTTTTCTATACCTCTCTCATTAAAGTGTTTATAAGAATAATTTTCATCTCAAATGGTGTTAAAAACCACTGTTAAACTAAAAGAATTTTGTATTGATTTTTTTGGTGTTCTGATAGGAATTAAATTGTTTAGTTTAGCAAATGTATTTCGAACTCCATATATACTAATTGTTGTGCTGTTCATTATAATCGACGTGTGGCGATCAGAAGACTATCCTTGTTAGATGAAATAAGTAAGATAATTTCTTCTTTGTACAAGAAAATATATTTAAGGCATCTCGTGATAGAAGAAAATCACACTTTATAAAATTTTTGCATTTTTAAATACTGGCATATTGCATACAATATATTTTAGCACATATGATGCTTCACTTGCATTCTGCTTAAATAAATGATATGGAAACACCTAAGGAACTTTGATGATGCTTGAAAAGCGTTCATTTTTACTCAGGAATGAGAGTATTTAGTAATTTCATGTACAGCTCGTTAGCAGTGGTGGGATTTTTATTTATGAACGACTGCCA
The DNA here is from genome assembly GCA_951213105.1 of Amaurobius ferox. Taxonomy (NCBI): domain Eukaryota; kingdom Metazoa; phylum Arthropoda; class Arachnida; order Araneae; family Amaurobiidae; genus Amaurobius; species Amaurobius ferox. The sequence continues at coordinate 101,709,647 of OX578152.1, forward strand.
TTCATCAGTCACAATGATTTTTTTGGCATTCTTCATGTAGAAAGATGTAGCGGTTTCCAGCAGTGGTGACTCTCTGTGTCCTACCGCCAGGGTAATGACGTCACCGAAAGTGTCCACAGAAAGTTCTTTTTCCATGCAATCTACGCACTCAGCCTTTAATGAATCCAGGCCGTACGTGTCAGCTAACAAATACAAGCTAGATGCTTTTTTGGGGCTCATTTGCTCCACCCTCCCAGAATACACGTAAAGAAGAAAATCCTGAAATGCATCTGGATTGCAGTCGGGGATTTCCACTATGCCGGTTTTTCTTCTTTCCAAGGTGTCGTACTTGAAGATAACGCAAAAAACTGGAGAGCGAGCTTCAAGGATCAATTTGTGAGCCCGGAACTCCCGATCTTCCACTTTCAAGGTGATGTCGCAGTTGTGCTCATTCAGGAACAAACTCTTCAAATCGTGAATCATCTTATCAATACCTTTAAAAGAAAACAAAATTATCCTATTTTTTTTTTTAGTTATATCTGCTATTTTGTTAAATCTGCTGCGAGATATGATAAATATTCTCATTTTAATGGCATTAAAAATTCTTTAAAAATATACGAACAACAAATATCAAAAATAAAAAAGAGTGAAAAATTATTAAATTAAGCAAACTGAGTTTCTTTTATGTGACTATATTTCCAACAGGTGCTGTTGCTTCAGGTGGAATAAAAGTGAAAGCACTAGGTTTAATAGTAAATTTGTTCTGATTAATTTAAATAATGCAGATTTAACAGACTACTTGCTAAAAATATTTTACTAAATTTCGCAATAATGGCGGCTCACTACAACATATTATTTAAACAAAGAATAAATCTAAAATCGAATTATGCAGAACCATCTCGATTGCGCAATTGTATATAAAACTCCAATTGCGCAATTGTATATAAAACTCCAATTGCGCCCTTACTGCAAAAGTATTATATCCAAATATGGAAATTGATACAATAAACTGACCTTCTGGAATAGGGCAGATGTCTTTTTCATCGTGTTCGGAACTTTCTTCCTTCGTGTTTTCTTTTCCTTCGGCGAATTCCTCCAAACCTGCAAGACAATAAAATTATATTTCAATATTTCGGTGTTCCTATACCAATGTTTAATTTGTTAAAGACGATGATTCACAAGGAATTTTTTTTTTATATTTTTGTAATATATTGAGAGTAACAAATTATTCTGTGTAAGAAATGTCACTTGTTACGACAGTAATTTTTGTTTATGTATATAATATATTCTTAATGACAACAATCTATTTTTCTTGTGACTGTGTTAAATTTGTAATATTTTTCAACGCATTTCTTTACTTTTATGTATAGATTTCTAGTGCTAACGGAACAGATTAAGACTGCGTATGACATATTAAAAATGCTGTTTCTGCGGGGAGGAGGGGGGAACCTGGTTTTAATCTTTCACGGCTAACGATACACATAAATTTTGTTAAAATTTGAAATATAGAATTGAAATCTTCAGCATCGGCTGTTGCGCCCCCACATGGTCTATCAAACATATGAAAAATACATTCTAAGTTATGTCAAACAAGTAGTTATTCTGTACATATTTTCACACAAGAAGGTGAATTTGATACTGCTAGAACTAACGGTTCTAAAGAAATGTTAGTTATATGGAATTTTAGTAAATTAGTTTATGCGATGGCATATGATAGCGCGTTTATGTAGGATGCGCATTGCAGCGTGCTTATATAGGGCTCGCATTGCAGCGCGCTTATATAAGGCTTATCAAATGAAGTATGTAGGGTGTTTTTAGGGCTTATTTAGGAAGTATTGAAGGAGCTTAATTACAGCACATTACACCAGCGTTGTACAATTGGCATAGCTACGCAAGAAAATCTCGGAACGCGGAAAAAGTTTTGTTCAAAACAAACGAGTTGGAAATTGGGTAGTGTTGTATTTTTTCTTCCCAGACCATCCTATCTTTCCGAAGGTGTAAAGGAGTAATGTTGTGTTATCCGTATCTGTATTATTTAAAAACGGACGCTTATTTAGAACTCGGGCAACGCCGAGAAATTCGTTCTAGGTATATCAAAAAGTACATGCGAGATTCAAATCAGTTTTTTAATTAATCGTTACCACCTCTTAAAATCTATCAAAAAAACCAGTGGCGCTTATACATTCAACAATTAATAAAATTAAATAAGTTGCAGGCCTATTATATTTTAAATTAAAGATATTGCAGACCTGGGTCTATATTCTATTAGCAGGCGTTCCAGTAATTTGATTATATCCCAGTTTTTAGATATGCTGAAGTGTTATTGTTCTTCATTTAGGACATGTTACGCTGCAGCCGCGAAAATGGAGAAATTGGTAGAGAATTGTTTAGATACTTATTTACTGTTCATTATGCCTACATATTACGTCAATATGCCTATTCGAATTTCAGAGGGCCAAAAACAGATAAAGTCGCTCAGTTAAAGAGTATAATACCTGCACAGTGACCGAAAATGTATTTAGTTGCTTAACTGCAGGGCAACTGGATTGCATATTCTGAACGTGTAATGGATGAACGTGCAATGGATGGAACGTGTAATGGAGCGTGTAATGGAGAACGTGTAATGGATAATGGAACGTGTAATGGAACGTGCAATGGAGAACGTGTAATGGATGAACAGTTACTAAAATCGTCTTATCTCCTTCCGAATCTTCAGATTTATCCACACTTATTTCTTCATCAGAAACTGAAAATTGAAGTCAAATGTAATTTTTAGAAAAATTAATATAGGGATAAATGCAATCATTCATACAAATTTGCAATGAATGCATCAAAACAGCGTCGATAAGAAATTATACTAATATAATGTTTCATTTTCTTATATCTTATATTTTACTTCAATTAATTAGCTGTTTTTGCTATTATATGTTTTATTACTTTCATTACATTACAGTATACATAAGGATAAAGTATTATACTGGACTTCAAAATCAAACATGCGGGATTTAAGGCATAACACGTTTTAAGAATTTCTGAACAAAAATCAACTATTATAAATTATGCGTGTGTGTCTGTTCATTGTCGCGATTTATTTGAAATAAACTGATAAAATCGAATAATATTTGATATGATTATTACTTTCCTTATATACATAATGTATAAGGAAAGTATTGCGACGGGGTCGAAAATTCGAAATCGAGTTTTCGACGGGAGAGCGCATTTCAAGCATCCCTAATTACGAATAAAACATTTTTGAAGTGATGTCTGTGTGTGTGTGTGTGTGTGTGTGTGTGTGTGTGTATGTGTGAAAGTATGTGTGCGTGTGTGTGTGTGTGTCAGTGAGTCTGTGGAGACGATAACTGACGAACGAATAGACCGATTCGAACCAAATTTGGTACAAATATCACAATCCGTAAACACTCGAAGTCTATTGTTTTTATACGCAATCGAATGTTCAAAACCCCCTTAAATTTTCAAGTGAAATTTTGAAAAAATCGTCAAAAATTCAAAACCACTGATAAAGTTACGCAAATAGACATTTCTTATGTAATTTTTCATTAGAAAACGATTGACATAAATTTTAGAACGCTAACTTCAACCGTTCTCGAGATATTGCACATTTAAAAAAAAAAATATTATAAAGTCATATAAAATGAAAAAAAAATTCCTATTGAGAAACATGTTCACTTTTCATATGTAATACCATGCGAAAAATTGGGTGACACCATTCTCGTGGATCTTGCTCGTTCCATTCATGAAAAAAGATACTTAATTAATACTTTTGTATTTGAATGCAAATAGTCATTTATCTGCTGTAAGAACAACTTATTTCTTCATCCATAGCGCTTGGCGAGATTTTGGCGACGAATTTGGCGGAATGTCGCCAACTTGGCGACTTTTTGAAATATTGCCAAATTAACGAAAATCTCGCCAAATGGATAAAAATAACGCTAAATCAATGAAAATGACGACTAATTGTCGAAAATTTAATATCTTGGAAAGAATTAGTATCTACTATAAGAAAAACCTATGTTTTTACTGTAAAAGTAGTAAATTAATTACATTATATCGGGAAAGTCATGTGTTGCCCACATCAGATTTTTTTATTCAGTGAACGTCAGAGGCTCATTGATTTTTGAGATGATCAGACTAATACAAAGCCTTGCATTATTCGAAAATATTTCTTTCAAATATCGGAAACATGTTATAAAGACATAAATATGTGTAAAAATGTGACGAAAATTGCTATTTATTATGCAATTACTTGTTTAAAAGCAAATAATTTCGTTTATTGTTTCAAAATTATCCGTAAGACTTACTTTTTTTAAGGAAGGATAAAAAAAACTAGATTTGAGAGACTGTCTATTATCAAATGACAGTCTATGATCGATATGTGTTTTAGAACATTTAAAATGTTCGTAAATTTTTCAAAAAATTGACTTTGGGTTTTAAAATATTTTTAAAGCACACATATTATATATTGTAAATTATATTATAGCGGAAGTAAAATGAGAAAGATCAATCATGCATTAGGCATTGATTATGAAATACTTTCCAACTGCAAAAAATTTTTATTTAAACATCTCTGCGATACATTCAGCTGTGATTCAGCTGTGATATTTATACATTCAGCTGTGATATTTTTAAAATTATCACAATACTACAATAATTTATTATATTTGAAAACTTCATCGAAAACAAATGAATTTTATTCAAATAACGTCATGGAAATATAAATCGCCTGGCTGTCTAAAAGCTGTGAATATTTCATTCATAAACTTTTTTTTCCATTCTTTTCATACAGCAGCGATATTTTCAAAATTATCACAATACTACTATAATGTATTTTACTTAAAAATCTAAAACCATGGAGATAAAAGTACTTTCTAACTCCATGCTTAAAATTCATCGAAAAAGGCAATACTATAGAATCGTCTGTTTCTCTACGTAAAATCAATGAATGTTTCATTTATATCCGCTATATTCCAGACTCCAGAGCTAAATAATTTCGCCTTAAAGAAATTCAGCATTTCTTATACAGCTTATCTTACAGCTTGATGTGTTTACATTTTCCATACATGAAAATTAGGCTTCGTTGAAGAAATAATCAAAGTTTGGTGATCATTTAAACTCAAAAATATTGTAATTGCGTTGGAGCGGTATATAGATGCCCAGAAAAAAAAGCGGTTTTAGGACGGATGTAATACTAAATATAAATAAAAAAGAACTTTAAAAATCATGATTTTGACACAAGATGGATGCCCTGGCAACTCAGTCTGCTGCCCATACTCTAGGGTGAGCCGAGTGGTCTTAGTTTTCCACAAGATGGATGCTATATTTTATTTTGAAGTATGTTACGTGATCTCTTCATATAATATGGATGCAATTACTATTTTAATTTTTATTTAAAAAACTGCCGAACATATTTTGCTGACATTTTATTTTATGGGATAATTTGAATATTTCCTAAAATTCTCGAAGCAATTCGTGAATTTTAAATTCGCTTTAAAAATGTTTATAAGAAATTAAGGTCCCATAGGATTCAACGTATTTCATTTTTTCAACCCGAGTTCAATCCAAAACTAAGTGGGTGATATTCTTCACTTACATTCCTGTATGTGCCACAGAACGTTTCAACAACATACTAAAATTTCATTTCGATGAAGTCATTTTTGCAGCAGTTATCGTGCAAATGGACAGACAGACAGACATGAACACTTTTCATGAACACTTTTCAACTATGTTGTAAAATGTTAAAAAATGAATGAATACCATATGAATGAACCATATGAATGGTATTCACTTATTTCATTTTTTGGTTAGGATGCGTCACCATTAGTGCATCAGTACATCCTCCAGTGCTAATTTGCGTCTGTCATCTCATAGGTTAGATCGCTTAATTAACGGAGCTTATCACCTCTTCCGATACTCTTTCCCACATCCTCAGATGGGAAGAATAATATGTATTTATTATTATACATATTTATTATATATATATATATATATATATATATATATATATATATATATTTATTATTATGCATGTTTATTATATATATATATATATATATATATATATATATATATATATATATATATATATATATATATATATATATATATATATATATATATATATATATATATATATATATATATATATATATTTATATATATAGTCCATAGTTACATGGAAAATTTTTTACCCCGTAGATTTGCTTCAATACGTTAAAAAATAATGTGTGAAAAATTTTAACTTACTTGGACATCAAGAATACGTGCCCCTTTGACGTTGAACATCAAAAGTCTTTTTAAATTTTTCCAAAATTCTTGAGTATTCATTTTATGTAGAATATATTTTTATCTGAGGCTTGTCAAAATAATTTCACAATTAAATAAAACTAAAAATTGAAGATTTAAAGCCTTTATATAACTTAAAAGTTCTACAAGTTATAAACAATAACGGAATAAAACCAATTAAACGATATCTCAATTGTATGGGATCCTTAACGTCTCCTGATTGTGTGAAGGATATTCCTGCGGTAGTCTTGCACTGTCTGTAAAATAAATTGTTTTTGAAAATAGTCTTTAGTAAACTTAAAGTTAAATTCTTCAATTTACTTTACTCCCTTTTCAGCTGTATCACTAACAACTTTTATTGATATTGCAATTTCCTTTCCTTTTTAATAACATTTTACTTTCCCTGCGATACATGGTAATGTATAGGAAAAGTATTGGAATCATGCTCGAATCACAAGTCGAGTTTTTGACGGATCTACACGTTTCGAGACCTCTAGAATAAGAAAAACTATTTTTGACGTGACGTCTGTGTGTGTGTCTGTCTGTGCGTCTGTCTGTTTGTGCAATACATGTATCCACTGTAACTCAACATCTAATGGACCCAATTTCATAAAATTTGATAGGTAAATCCCTTGGGTACGACCCTGGTGCTGATTAGTTAACAGTACGATTCGGGATAAAAAAAAAACTCCCCTTTTGTGGCGAAATGACACGCAAAACTTGCCTGCATCAGTTCCAGCTGAAAAACTAATGGACCGAATTTCAAACAATTCGTTAGATAAGTAGCTTGTGGGTTACCCTGGTGCTGATTAGAATTTGGTACGATTCGGAAAAAATAACCTGCCATTTTTTTCGAAATTTCCCATAAAATTGTCAGAATCTTAAATAAAAAATTACTTATGTTCAAATATATCCATTAAATTCTTGTTTTGTACGTAATTCTTAAAGAACAAAAGAATATGACCAACCCCATTATACTAGGACTAGCCGTTCTCTTATTTGATTATATTTATATATATATATAGATAGATAGAGAGAGAGAGAAAGAGAGAGAGAGAGACATAAAGTACTATTCTGAGTGATTCCAACAGAATTTAACCTCAAATATAGGAACTTAAGAACCTGAAAATGCAAAGATATTGACAAATTTAAGAACCAAACCCCAAAAATAGAAACTTTTAAGGACAATAAGATGTTGTTTAAAAGCAATCATTCTAAACAAAAAAAAATTATAGTACGTTCGTTTTTGTTGGCCAAACAGAAGGATGAACCAAACCAAAAATTCCTACTAAATTTTTGCTTCTCCTTTAGTTATTCAGATAATATTCACATTGCACGTGATGAAAATAGCATGACTAAGGGAAATATGTGTATAATGTCTAAATGGACTTACATTTCTCAAATCGTTAGATTCATTCGCATTTTCCTTTTCATCAGAAACTAAAAATTTAAGTAAAATATTTTTCAAAAAAATTAATGTAGAGATAATTGAAAGGTCTCATGCAAACAAATTTGCAATGTAATAAAATTTTAAAATAGCATCGATAAGAAATAGTATTAATATGTTTCCATTTCTAAATTTTTTTATTAATTTGATTACCTATTTTTGTCATTCCAAAGTTTATTACTTTCATTATATTACATACATATAGAGAAAGAAAGAGAAACTATAATTCTGAGTAATTACAACAGAATTTAACATAAACTATAGGGACTCAGGTAATTAAAGAGTCAAAAATAGGGAAAAATGTAATTTCCAAATTCCAAAAATAGAAAATTTTAGGGGCAATAATTTTTTTTTTTAAAACCAATCATACTAAATAGATAAAAATTATATCATGTTTTTTATTTTCCAATCAGAAGGATGAATCAAACCAAAAATTTCTACTAAATGAAAAGTAATAAGATAAATGTCTGATTGACAGTAGTTGCTTATTTAGAGAATATCCAAATTGCATGCCTTGAATTGCATGTGTACGAGAAATGGGAGTATAGTGTCTAAAGTTTTCTTACCTTTTTCCAAATCATCAGATTCCTTCGCATTTTTCTTTTCATCGGAAACTGAAAATTTAAGTAAACATTATTTTTAGAATAATTAATGTAGGGATAAATGCAAACATCTCATGCAAGCAAATTTGTAATGTAATAATATTCTAAAATAGCAACAATAGGAAATAGTATTAATATGTCCCCATTTCTTTTTTTTTATTAATGTAATTATCTATTTTTGTCATTCCAATGTTTATTGCTTTCATTTTGTTATATTCATATAAAGAAAGAAACAGAAGTATAATTCCCAGTTATTACAACAGAATTTAACCTAAAATATAGGGACTGAGGGACTTGAAGTGTCAAACATTGGGGAAAATATAATTACCAAACACTAAAATAGAAACATTTAAAACAATAAGATTTTTTTAGAAGCAATCATACTAAATAGAAAAAATTATTTCATGCTTTATTATTTCCAACCAGAAGGATGAACCAAACCAAAAATTTCTACTAAATGAAAAACTAAAATAAGATACATGTCAAATTGACAATTGTTGCTTATTTAGAGAATAACCACAAATTGCACGCCCTGAATTGCATTTGTACGGGACATGGGAGTACAGTGTCGAAATATATCTTACGTTTTTCCAAATCGTCAGATTCCTTCGCATTTTTCATTTCATCGCAAACGGAAAATTTAAGTAAAAGTTATTTTTCGAAAAATTAATGTAGGGATAAATGCAAACATCTCATGTAATCATATTTGTAATGTAATGATATTTTAAAATAGCAACGATAAGAAATTGTATTACATTTATTTTTTTTTATTAATTTAATTATCGATTTTTGTCATTCCAATTCTTGAAGAGTCAAAAATAGGGACAAATTTAATTACCAAATTCCAAAAATAGAAAATAATAGAGGCAATAAAATGTTTTTTAAAAATAGTCATACTAAATAGAAAAAAATTATATCATGTTTTTTTATTTCCAACCAGAAGGATGAATCAAACCAAAAATTTCTACTAAATAAAAAAGTAATAAGATAAATGTCCAATTGACAGTTGTAGATTATTTAGACAATATCCAAATTGCATGCTTTGAATTGCATGTGTACGAGAAATGGGAGTACAGTGTCTAAAGTTATCTTACTTTTTTCCTAATCGTCAGATTCCGTCACATTTTTCTTTTCATCAGAAATTGAAAATTTATGTAAAAGTATTTTTAGAAAAATTAATATAGGGATAAATGCATATACATCATGCAAGCAAATTTGTAATGATATTTTAAAATAGCAATGATAAGAAATAGTATTATTATGTCTAAATGTCTAAAATTTTTTATTAATTTAATTATCTATTTTTGTCATTCCAATGTTTATTATTTTCATTTTATTACATACATATAGAGAAAGAAAGAGAAAGTATAAATCTCACACCTACAGAATTTAACCTAAAATATAGAGACTGAGGGACTTGAAGAGTCAAAAATAGAGACAAATTTAATTAGCAAAAGCCAAAAATTGAAACTTTTAGGGACAATAAGATTTTCTTTAAAAGCACTCATACTAAATAGAAAAATATTATATCATGTTTTTTTTATTTCCTACGAGAAGAATGGACCAAACTAAAAATGTCTACGAAATGAAAAAGTTATATAAGATACATGTCCAATTGACAGTGGTTGCTTATTTAGAGAATAACCAAATTGCATGCTCTGAATTGCATTTGTAGAGACATGGGAGTACAGCGTCCAAATATATCTTACGTTTTTCCAAATCGTCAGATTCCTTCGAATTTTTCCTTTGATCGAAAACTGAAAATTTTAAGTAAAAATTATTTTTAGAATAATTAATGTAGGGATAAATGCAAACATCTCATGCAAGCAATTTTGTAATGTAATGATATTCTAAAATAGCAACAATATGAAATAGTATTAATATGTCCCCATTTCTTATTTTTTTATTAATTTAATTATCTATTTCTGTCATTCCAATGTTTATTACTTTCATTTTGTTACATTCATATAGAGAAAGAAAGAGAAGTAAAATTCTCAGTTATTCCAACAGAATTTAACCTAAAATATAGGGACTGAGGAACTTCAATAATCAAACATTGGGACACTTTTTCCAAATCGTCAGATTCCTTCGCATTTTTCTTTTCATCGGAAATTGAAAATTTAAGTAAAAGTATTTTTAGAAAAATGAATATAAGGATGCATATACATCATGCATATACATCATATATAAGCAAATTTGTAATGATATTTTAAGAGAGCAATTATAAGAAATAGTATTATTATGTCTATATTTCTTAATTTTTTTATTAATTTAATTATCTATTTTTGTCATTCCAATGTTTATTACATTCAATTTATTACATATATTTTGAGAAAGAAAGAGAAAGTATGAATCTCAATTTAACCTAAAATATAGGGATTGAGAGACTTGAAGAGTCAAAAATAGGAACAAATTTATTTACCAAACTCTAAAATAGAAATATTTAGGGACAATAGGATTTTTTTTTAAAAGCAATCATACTAAATTAAAAAAAAATTATTTCATGTTTTATTATTCCCAACCAGAAGGACGAACCAAACCAAAAATTTCTACTAAATGAAAAACTAAAGTAAGATATATGTCCAATTGGAAATTGTTGCTTATTTAGAGAATAACCAAATAGCACGCCCTGAATTGCATTTATACGAGACATGGGAGTAGAGTGTCCAAATATATCTTACCTTTTTTCAAATCGTCAGATTCCTTCGCATTTTTCATTTCATCGAAAACGGTAAATTTAAAAAAATTTAAACAAAAAGTTATTTGTCGAAAAATGAATGTAGGGATAAATACAAACATCTAATGTAATCAAATATGTAATTTAATGATATTTTAAAATAGCAACGATAAAATTTGTATTAATATGCCTTTATTTCTTATTTTATTTATTAATTTAATTAGCCATTTTTGTCATTCCAATTCTAGAAGAGTCAAAAATAGGGACACATTTAATTTCCAAATTCTAAAATAGAAACCTTTAGGGACAATAATTTTTTTTTAAAAGCAATCATACTAAATAGAAAAAAATTATATCATGTTTTATTATTTCCAACCAGAAGGATGAACCAAAATAATAGTACTAATATGTCTCAAATATTTAATTAATTTAATTATCTATTTTTGTCACTCCAATGTTTACTATTTTCATTGTATTATATATATATATATATATATATATATATATATATATATATATATATATATATATATATATATATATATATATATACATATATATATATATATATACAGAGAGAGAGAGAGAGTAGTACTATTCTATAGAGACAAGCACTATTATTCCAACCTAAAATATAGGGACATAAAAATAAAAAATAGGGACAAATTGAGGAACAGAACCTTAAAAATAAAAACAATTAGGGACAATAGCATTTTGTTCAATATCAATCATACTAAATAGAAATACATTATACTATTAGTTTTATTATATTTTCCAACAAGAAGGATGAAGCAATCCAAAATAACTACTAAATGAAAAAGTAATAAGACAAATATTCAATTGACATTTATTGCTCTTTTAGAGAATGTCCAGATTGCATAAGCTGAATTACGTTAGTTCCAGAATTAAACGCGCAGTATGTAAATTGTCTTACCTTTCTCCAAATCTTTAGATTCATCCACCTTTTTCTTTTCAACCGAAACTGAAAATTTATATAATAAACATTTTCATGAAAATTATTGTAGGGAAAATGTATACATTTTATGCAATGAAAATTGTAATGCAATTATATTTTAAGATAGCAACGAAAAATCCAATGTTTATTCCAATGTTTAATACATTCATTTTATTACATACATATAGAGAAAGAAAGAGAAGTATAATTCTCAGTTATTACAACATAATTTAAACTAAAATATAGGGACTGAGGAACTTCAAGAGTCAAAAATAGGGAGAAATTTAATTTCCCAATTCTATAATAGAATCCTTTAGGGACAATAAGGTTTTTTTTTTTAAAAAGCAATCATACTAATTAGAAAAAAATTACATCATGTTTCATTATTTCCAACCGGAAGGATGAGCCAAACCAAAAAGTTTGGTAAGTAATAGTACTAATATGTCTCAAATATTTAATTAATTTAATTATCTATTTTTGTCATTCCAATGTTTATTATTTTCATTATATTGCAAATATATATATATTTATATATATATATATATTTATATATATATATATATATATATATACATATATATATATATATATATATATATATATATATATATATATATATATATATATATATATATATATATATATACAGAGAGAGAGAGAGAGAGAGAGAGAGAGAGAGAGAGAGAGAATGATAGAGATACCTTTTTCCAAATCGGCAGATTCCTTCGCATTTTTCTTTTCATCGGAAACTGAAAATTTAAGTAAAAGTTATTTTTCGAAAAATTGATGTAGGCATAAATGCAAACATCTCATGCAATCAAATTTTTAATGTAATGATAATTTAAAATAGCAACGATAATAAATAGTATTAATATGCCTCCATTTCTTATATTTTTTATTAATTTAATTATCAATTTTTATCATTCCAATTCTTGAAGTGTCAAAAATAGGGACAAATATAATTTCCAAATTCTAAAATAGAAACCTTTAGAGACAATAAGTCTTTTTTTAACGCAATCATACTAAATAGAAAAAAACTTATATAATGTTTTATTATTTCCAACAAGAAAGATGAACGAAACCAAAAAGTTTGGTAAGTAATAGTACTAATATGAGTCAAATATTTAATTAATTTAATTATCTATCTTTCTCATTCCAATGTTTATTATTTTCATTATATTATATATATATATCTACCATATTCTAAATAATAGTAAAGAATTAAAGAATAAATTAACATCTCTTAGAAAAATAATAGGATTTCAAACTTTTGATTTTAAAGATCTTTTTAATAATATTAAGATATCTGATCTATATGATGTAATTTTAGCTCTATATAATGCTTATATTACACCTCTTTCAAATCAAATTAAATTTAAAAATTTTCCTAAACTTCTTCACTTTGTTATTTTCAATAATTATATTTTTCAAGGAAATAAACTATACTTACAAGTCTCAGGAGTTCCACAGGGTGGCTGTAGTAGCAGTATGCTAGCTAATTTATACCTTTATCATTATGAAATGTCATTTACTTCAATAGATTATACTTTTTACAGATATGTTGATGATCTGATTTGCTTAGTACACACAGAAAATTATCTCATAGATATAGATTACTATCCAGACAATTTGGAATTAATACCTAATGAAGCTACTATTAATAAAAATGTTAATTTTTTGGATTTAAATCTTTTTATTGATCCTTCTAATAGAATTGTTACAAATTTATATGATAAAAAAGACTTTTATAATTTTAATATTAATAAAATATTACCTTTTAATTCCTGTAACTCGATTCAATTGTTTAGAAATATTATACTCAATCAGCTTTTTAGAATTTATAGATTATCTGATAAAAAATTTCATGCTATGCATATCAATAATCTCAAAATTACTAGTAATTTATATAAATATCCCACTTATTTAGTAAATAGTATTGTTAAAAAATTTAAAATAGCTGGATTTTTATAATTCTTTCCATAGTATCATATAATTCTATTCATCGTATCTTATATTAGCCAGTCATCTCCATTTTTTTTTTTTTTTTTTTTTTTTTTTTTTTTTTTTTTTTTTTCTCCCCATTCACTTCCCACTTCAGCATTACCTTTATTTGCCCCTCTTTTTAGTAGCTCTTTTTGTATATTAATACTTTTTCTTTACATTTCGCTTCACAGTTTTTCAATTCTTATGAATGGCAACAGTAAATGGTTTTTTATTTTTTCTTTACGAATGGCAACACTAGTCTCTTCTATCAGTGTTCCCTCGATCCCTGTAATGAATCGTCTGTACACACGCTGTGCTTTTTCCAGGTATTCATTTTTTCTTTTTTATTCCATCTTTATGTATGTCGTCCAAGTAGAAATAGTTCATAGATTTAATCTATCTATTTCTTCAGAAACATACATTTTTGTGTTTGCTTCTACAAAAAACTTGGACATGATTAGATTTTTGTAGAGGTTAACAATTCATGATTTAGGCTTAGAACCTTGTCCACGTGTAAGGCGTTTGTGCTTGATTTCGTTTGTTATACTTATTTCGATTCCTTACCTTTGTATTATATTTTTCATTGACTTGTTGATTCGATATTAATTTTTTTATTTTTTCCATATGCTTGAGGATTAATTGATTTTTACATTTGTTTTGTACGCCAGTTAGATAGTTGAATTTAGTTTAAGTTTTTCTTTTTTTGTTTCCATACCTTTTAATTTGGTTGATTTTCTGTAACTTGATAGCTAGTGTTTTGTATTTTTAATCCATTTGATTGATGATTTGCTGTATTATATTTTATTCTGTGGGTGTTTTTAAAAAGTTAGGTTTATCGTGTTACATCTTCTTACTTTTCGTTCATTGGATTTTCAAACTTCTATTATATATATATATATATATATACACACACACACAGAGAGAGAGTGAGAGAGAGGATAGTACTATTCTATAGAGACAAGTACTATTCTCAGTTATTCAAACCTAAAATATAGGGACATAAAAAATCAAAAATAGGGACAAATTGAAGTACAGAACCATAAAAATAGAAACAATTAGGGACAATAAAATTTTGTTTAGAATCGATCATACTAAATAGAAATATTTTATACTATATTAGATTTTTATATTTTCCAACAAGAAGGATGAAGCTAACCCAAAATTTCTACTGAATGAAAAAGTAATAAGATAAATGTTCTATTGACTGTTATAGTTCATTTAGAGAATGTCCAGATTGCATAAGCTGAAATACGTTACTACCAGAAATGGACGTACAGAATCTAAATTGTCTTACCTTTCTCCAAATCTTTAGATTCTTTCACATTTTTAATTTCAACGGAAACTGAAAATTTTAATAAAAACCATTTTCATAAAAATTATTGTAGGGAAAATGTATACATCTTATGCAATCAAATTTGTAATATTATGATGTTTTAAAATAGCAATGTATGGGGAGACCTCTTATGTGAGTTAAGCCCCCATATCTTAGTATGGCAATAAGTATATATGTTAGATTAAATTTTCCTATATCCAAAATGAGTCCTTAATTAGACAGAGATTAGTTTCACAACTAAGTCTCGGGAATTTAGATAAGTTACTTTTTAACCTATACCTATTACCATACCGTAGAAGATTTTAATCACTCTATTGAGTGCATGCCAGAAAATTCTGGTTTCGTGAGAAGATAATTAAAATTTAATTAGGCCGTACAATCACTACTATTATATTGCATTAAAATCACTTTTATTATAAATATGAATCATATTATATTGTACTTCTAGATTAATATATAACACACATTAAATATTCTACTCGAGCAAAATTACTTCATTTTATAATATTTTAACAAAATCTCCTTATAACATTCTCAATTGCAATTTCACAATTCATTTTATCATTACAGTCAATTATACTAAATTCAATCATTAAGCTCTACTTATAAATTAATTACCATGATATCATAATTATACAATCATTTGTTAGGTCAGTTTCTTTTTTTTTTTGTGGATCAGTTTGTTTGTTTTTTGATTAATTATTCATTACTTAATTCCGAAAGTACTATCATCAGTCTCTGAGGAAATATATAAAGTAAGAATTAACTCACCGATTTCTTGTCATCATTATCATTCTTTACAAACAGATTAGAAGTAGCTTATTACCTTTAGGAAAGTTTATTTGTGGTATCAGTCTTTGGTATATGTCCATATCAAGTTCGATTTTGCCTTCGGGCTCTGCATTTTTTTAGCTAGTGTCTGTTAGGCTAATTCCCTTCCGGCTTCTGATTTACAAATCCATTCCAAGTATTCACATTCCAATTGTTGATAAATCACACAGGAATCCTTTTCTACCAGGTTCTGCTTCGTCTATATTGAATACTGATTGTAAATTTGTTGATCTGCGATAGTTATATAAAGTCATGTCTTTGATCAATCCAATCCATAATCCATTTTGATAAACCTCGCAGGAATCTTTTTCTATCAGGTTGGCTTTCATATATTTGAATTCTGAAGTCAATATATTGCTTCGCTGGATTTTTATAAAGTCTTTTCTTTTAATCCTTGTAGAAGTTCAATTCCAAGATAGATCATATAAATCCTAAGAGCTGTTTTTAAAGCGACCATCTTCGTCACCTTCCATTATCAGAATCTTTTTCTTTTCATAACTCTTGCACACTCTGCATATCGAATAAAGTAAGGGAGAGGGTAGAGTAGAGAGGACAGGGTCCTCCCTCTCCCCCGAATTTAATCCAACAACTTTCTTCTTTTTCTTACGAACGAACAGAAAACATATCTATATCTCTCTATCCTATGTCTCTATATCTCTATTTTCTCTATACTATATTGTCAGTGTCACTTATATCTGCTTACTGTGCGTAGTAATACAGGAGTTAAAAGTCCATAACATGCTCTGTATTCATCCGCTACCAGTTCACTTGTTGACCACGTGACCCTATTGCCACGGTCGCTGTAACAGTTCGAGACATTCCCACCTCTAGTTCCGCCGTTGTCATGCCAACGCTCTTTTTCTCTTTTTCTCATGCTTGCTGCGGTGCAATCGGTGTCTAGGGAATTATAAAGTTTCAATCGGCATTTTCACTTGTCACTCTTTTGTACATTTTAGTGTCTGCTTTCTTGTGCTCTGCTTCTCTTGCAAACCACTTGGGCTTTGTACATGACACTTTGTCATTTGCTATCCTCTGGAATATTGGATTATCTTCTTAATCCTTTATTCTTAGATATGGCTATCGGTGTTTGCTTCATGGAGGTCTCCTTCCCGTGAGAACTTTTGCCTCTGAGAATCACCTTTCAAAAGGCTTGGTTCGCCCTTGAACCAGGTACAGAAATTGCATTCATATTTACATCCTTCACACCATCTTTTGATTTAATTTTCATACATAAATTCAAAAAAATGCACAGATATGTCTAGTGGGTAAAATCCACTACGACATAATCCCCCTGATCCACGAAAAAGAAAAAAAAGAGAAACTCACCCTTAGATGTGATCACATTTCCAGATCCAACTCACTCATGTCTGACTCATGTTTCCAAGTTGCAAAATTGTTCATCTTGTAGCATCTACTCATAACACATAAATGTATATATTAATTTTCATCATTCTATTTACATCATCATTCCATACCCGTACATAATTCAATTACAACAATTTTCAATTCTGGCTATTTTTCATATAAGTTCAATTTTCTAATTATTACATATCACATTTCATTTACATTAAATTATTTCATCATATTCATATCAATTCTAATACAGTCTTCATATTGTGTTCATGTCACAATTCAATTTCACAATTTATCACTTTTCTTTACCAATTTCCACTTTTCAATTTTACAATTCAATTCAAATTTCTTTTACAAGTGTCGTAAAAAAAAATGTCGTTCAATTCAAAATTTTCCTTCTCCATTTGTGTATCCTTATTCATCTTTAATTCATTTTTTCAATTTATTCAAAATTTACTCTCAATTTGTTCAAATTTTAAATTTTCAAATTTTCGCAAAAATTTTTACTTTAACAATTTGTGTTATTGAGTTCCTTCCTCGTTATCATATCTCTACACTAGAGTTAAGTTTTCATTCCCTTATTTAGGTTAACTACTCCATTGCTATTGATATTTAAACGTTTATCATTTGTTTGCTTTAGATTCAATACTTGTCAACAATGTAAATCAAGGTTTTCATTCAATCATTAATATTATTCAGTTAACTTCATTCCATGATTAATTTTCATAAAATTACTCAGTTATGAATATTAATTTACTTGTAATGTCTTGAGTTATCTTATATGTTTACTAAGTTATTTTATCTATACTCATTTAAGTTATCCTCAAACTTATTACCTTTTTTTTTTTTTTTTTAACTCGTCAGTTAAATCTTTTTGAATTTTCTTCAATTCTTTCAATTTTTTTTACTTCCTTTTCAAAAAAATTTTCTCAAATCCTTTTTGTCGACACAATTTATCCAATCATTCAATAATCCTACTTCATCTATTAATCACACATTATATTCACAGTACATTATCATTATATCATTACATCAATTGCATATTATTATCAACATTTCCTTTTTACATATTATACATATACACTGTCATACAATATTTATACATGTTCAGATTGTCTATTTCAATTTGCCTTTAGTACTCAATCATTTTCAACCAAAATTTATTTATTTTTTGATATTACTGTATCCATGTCCTTAAATTTTGCATATTCTTTCAGTTTGTCTGTTTTGAATAAAATTTGAATTTTACCATTGTCTATCAGTTCTTAAATCACTTTTACCTTTTGTGTCAATTTATTTCACCAATTTTAACAAATTATATCCACCAGTTCAATTTTGATTTGATTCTATGTTCATTCAGTTATTTTAAATCAATTTTTACCATCATGTATCACCATTTACTTTAATGATTTTACTTTTATTTTCCTTTTTAAATAGCTATCATTGACTCCTCCATTTGCTTTTTTTTTTTTTTGTAATTCAAAATGTAAATATCACCATGTTATCCTTAACCACTATAATACTTTTAAAAAAAACAGTCCCTCATCACTATACATAGTCACAAACAATACTCCTACAATCCTTCACCTTAAATTTTAAATGCATTAAAGAAAAATTTTAACTTTTAGTCACTATTGTTAACTCATTATTTTACAAATTATTAAATTTTACAGCTGTTCAATTACTCAAGTTTAGATCCAAGTTCACTTCTAAGTTAGAAATTTTTTTTTTGTTTAGACAATTTTATGTGTTTTAGCAATTTTTAAAATTCAATTTTGAGTTGATGTCTTATTTACGCCAGCGTTAATAATTCACCTTGTATTCTCTCATTACTGCAGATATTAAAAATTGCAAACAAATTTGATGATTCCTCCAGCTAGCTTTTTGAAAATTTTCAAATAAATCCTTAAAAGATGTGCAACCTTGTCTTATTAAACTCTACTATCGGTACATAACAATAGCCTCAGCTGTTAATCAAAACGAGCCAAGAGCAATGCTCCTGTTCCCCCATGTCTATATGTATAAAAACCATGTGAATATCAATTCTTTTGAATATTCCTGACTAGGAATGTGGCGTATCTATTACCTCGAGTTAATAAACAAATTCCATTTTTGGCTCTAGTTGCGTAGAAAAATTTTATTTACCAGCTTTCATAGCATCTACCTTTCTTTCATACTGCAAGTTTTGATACGAAAACAATTAATTTGCCTCATTTGCACTTTGTCTTGTTAATTCCATTACTGTTGTAAGTGAGTTCTTAATTCATAACTATAAATAATTTCTCCAGTTTTACTTTTTATTTTTTTTACCATCTTTCACTATTATTCCACAAGTTCAAATTTTATGTTCAGTACTATATTTTAAAGCTTTGCCTTTTAATAAGGTCTTAATTAAAATTTGCTTTTGGGCTTCATCCCATTTTGATAAAATTGCTATTTCTTCAAATTGATTCAGAAATACAATGATATTTTCATGTTCACTTCCTTCAAATTTTGGAATCAGTTGTAAAGCGGGCATGTTTGCCAAGTTAGATTGCTCATTCATGGATGTAACCAATCTCTTCACAATTTTTTTTAATTTGTCTGTTTCCGAATTCATTGTAGAATTCTCTCACTCATTCATATTATTTGCCATAATGCATGTACATTCAATAAATCAAAAGTGCATCTAAAAACTTTCTATCTTTTACTAACACCTTATCTATACTTCAGCTTGTTCAGTTAAACAAAAAAAAAAAACAGTGGCTTTTAAATTTCCAATACCTTGTACTTTTGAGAATTTTGGCGTGGATTTTGGGTAAAGTCTAAATTTCCGATTTTTGAATCAACATATTTCATAATTTAATTATACAAGTTCTATGTACCTTTGACACTCTATTTTAATTCTCAATTTAAATTCTCTGTCACTTTCAATTTTATTATTTTATTTCTCATTATTTTAATTTTGAGTTTCAATATTTCTTCTATACTATTCAGATACCCATTTTTTTGTAAAATTCCCTAAGTTTTTATTAACCTATTGCAAAATTCTTTTTAATCCTTATTTGGCTTTATTGTTTGAAAATTTTGAAACAATTTTTGATCTTTTGCAAAAAATTTGTTAATATTTAGTTCTTTTTATTTAAAATTAGTGTATCACAAATTAGTCGAAAATGCAATTTCTACTCCTTCACTTTAATTTCCGAACCTTTTTGACATTATCTCTTAATCTGAATCCCTCTATTCAATTTTTTTTTTATTTACTTAATTTTTTTGTTGTTGTTAAATTCAGTTTTCAATAACTGTATCAAGTGACACCAACTGTTATCAAGGGTTCACATTGATTTCACCCTGCATTTCAAAATAGCACCAAATATTATCATGGGTGCAACATTATTTTTACTATTTGCATACAAACATTTCTTTTCTTTCAAATATATTCACCAGCACCAACTGTAATCATGGGTGCACCTTATCATTCACTATTACTTTGCATGTCAATTTTCAATTTTTCTCTTTTTCTTTTTAAAGTATCATTCAGTACTGTTCCACAAAATCAACACCACTAAATATTTCTTTAAGTTCAATTCAAAATCAACATTATATTTAAAAATGCAAGTTAAATTTTAAAATTTTTAATTCACTAACAGGCTCTACTACTGGTGACGGCACCATTCTATACAAGTTTAAAATTAAATTTCATCAACAGGTTCGTGACTGGTCTAAGGCACCATAATATCACACCGTCGAATAATTATTTTTTTGTCACGCGCACCATTATATATTCAAAGTAAAGTTTCAATATTATCTAATTCCTTCAGATTCTACTGCGGCTGGTCACCGGCACCATAATATATCAAGTTTAAAATTTTTAAGTTTATCCACAGGTTCGTGACTGGTCTAAGGCACCATAATATATGGGGAGACCTCTTATGTGAGTTAAGCCCCCATATCTTAGTATGGCAATAAGTATATATGTTAGATTAAATTTTCCTATATCCAAAATGAGTCCTTAATTAGACAGAGATTAGTTTCACAACTAAGTCTCGGGAATTTAGATAAGTTACTTTTTAACCTATACCTATTACCATACCGTAGAAGATTTTAATCACTCTATTGAGTGCATGCCAGAAAATTCTGGTTTCGTGAGAAGATAATTAAAATTTAATTAGGCCATACAATCACTACTATTATATTGCATTAAAATCACTTTTATTATAAATATGAATCATATTATATTGTACTTCTAGATTAATATATAACACACATTAAATATTCTACTCGAGCAAAATTACTTCATTTTATAATATTTTAACAAAATCTCCTTATAACATTCTCAATTGCAATTTCACAATTCATTTTATCATTACAGTCAATTATACTAAATTCAATCATTAAGCTCTACTTATAAATTAATTACCATGATATCATAATTATACAATCATTTGTTAGGTCAGTTTCTTTTTTTTTTTGTGGATCAGTTTGTTTTTTTTTGATTAATTATTCATTACTTAATTCCGAAAGTACTATCATCAGTCTCTGAGGAAATATATAAAGTAAGAATTAACTCACCGATTTCTTGTCATCATTATCATTCTTTACAAACAGATTAGAAGTAGCTTATTACCTTTAGGAAAGTTTATTTGTGGTATCAGTCTTTGGTATATGTCCATATCAAGTTCGATTTTGCCTTCGGGCTCTGCATTTTTTAGCTAGTGTCTGTTAGGCTAATTCCCTTCCGGCTTCTGATTTACAAATCCATTCCAAGTATTCACATTCCAATTGTTGATAAATCACACAGGAATCCTTTTCTACCAGGTTCTGCTTCGTCTATATTGAATACTGATTGTAAATTTGTTGATCTGCGATAGTTATATAAAGTCATGTCTTTGATCAATCCAATCCATAATCCATTTTGATAAACCTCGCAGGAATCTTTTTCTATCAGGTTGGCTTTCATATATTTGAATTCTGAAGTCAATATATTGCTTCGCTGGATTTTTATAAAGTCTTTTCTTTTAATCCTTGTAGAAGTTCAATTCCAAGATAGATCATATAAATCCTAAGAGCTGTTTTTAAAGCGACCATCTTCGTCACCTTCCATTATCAGAATCTTTTTCTTTTCATAACTCTTGCACACTCTGCATATCGAATAAAGTAAGGGAGAGGGTAGAGTAGAGAGGACAGGGTCCTCCCTCTCCCCCGAATTTAATCCAACAACTTTCTTCTTTTTCTTACGAACGAACAGAAAACATATCTATATCTCTCTATCCTATGTCTCTATATCTCTATTTTCTCTATACTATATTGTCAGTGTCACTTATATGTGCTTACTGTGCGTAGTAATACAGGAGTTAAAAGTCCATAACATGCTCTGTATTCATCCGCTACCAGTTCACTTGTTGACCACGTGACCCTATTGCCACGGTCGCTGTAACAGTTCGAGACATTCCCACCTCTAGTTCCGCCGTTGTCATGCCAACGCTCTTTTTCTCTTTTTCTCATGCTTGCTGCGGTGCAATCGGTGTCTAGGGAATTATAAAGTTTCAATCGGCATTTTCACTTGTCACTCTTTTGTACATTTTAGTGTCTGCTTTCTTGTGCTCTGCTTCTCTTGCAAACCACTTGGGCTTTGTATCTGACACTTTGTCATTTGCTATCCTCTGGAATATTGGATTATCTTCTTAATCCTTTATTCTTAGATATGGCTATCGTTGTTTGCTTCATGGAGGTCTCCTCCTTCCCGTGAGAACTTTTGCCTCTGAGAATCACCTTTCAACAGGCTTGGTTCGCCCTTGAACCAGGTACAGAAATTGCATTCATATTTACATCCTTCACACCACCTTTTGATTTAATTTTCATACATAAATTCAAAAAATGCACAGATATGTCTAGTGGGTAAAATCCACTACGACACAATGATAAGAAATAGTATTATTATATCTATATTTCTTGATTATTTTATGAGTTTAATTGTCTATTTTTGTCATTAGAAAATTTATTACTCTCATTTTATTACACACATATAGGGAAAGAAAGAGAAGTATAATTCTCAGTTATTCCAACATATTTTAACCAAAAATTTAGGAACTGAGGTTCTTGAAGCGTCAAAAATAGGGACAAATTTAATTACAAAATTCTAAAATGGTAACCTTTAGGGAGAATAAGTTTTTTTAAAGCAATCATACTAAATAGAAAAAAATTATATTATGTTTTATTATTTCCAACCAGAAGGATGAACCAAACCAAAAAGTTTGGTAAGTAATAGTACTAATATGTCTCAAACATTTATTAATTAAATTATCTATATTTGTTATTCAAATGTTTATTATTTTCATTATATTACATATATATATATATAGAGAGAGAGAGAGATTGAGAGAGAGAGAGAGATTGAGAGAGAGAGAGAGATTGAGAGAGAGAGAGAATGATAGAGTAGTACTATTCTATAGAGACAAGTACTATTCTCAGTTATTCCAAAAGAACTTAATCTAAAATATAGGGAATTAAAAAATCAAAAATAGTGACAAATTGAGGAACAGAACCCCAAAAATAGAAACAATTAGGGACAATAATATTTTGTTTTAAATCATTCATACTGAATAGAAACACATTTTACAATAATTTTTTTATATTTTCCAACAAGAAGGATGAAGCAATCCAAAATAACTACTAAATGAAAAAGTAATAAGATAAATATTCAATTGACAGTTATTGCTCTTTTAGAGAATGTCCAGATTGCATAAGTTGAATTACGTTAGTTCCAGAAATGGACGCGCAGTATGTAAATTGTCTTACCTTTCTCCAAATCTTTATTTTCATCCACCTTTTTCTTTTCAACGGAAACTGAAAATTTATATAAAAAACTCTTTCATGAATATTATTGTAGGGAAAATGTATACATCTTATGCAATCAAAATTGTAATGCAATTACATTTTAAAATAGCAACGATAAAAAATACTATTAATATGTCTCCATTTCTTATTTTTTTTATTAATTTAATTACTTTTTTGGTCATTCCAATGTTTATTACTTTCATTTTATTACATACATATAGAGAAAGAAAGAGAAGTATAATTCTCAGTTTTTCCAAGATAATTTAATCCAAAATATAGGGACTGAGTGACTTGAAGTGTCAAAAATAGGGACACATTTAATTTCAAAATTCTAAAACAGAAAACTTTAGGAACAATAATTTTTTTTTAAAAGCAATACTAAATAGAAAAAAATTATTTCATGTTTTATTATTTTCAACCGGAATGATGAACCAAATCAAAAAATTTGGTAAGTAATAGTACTAATATGTCTCAAATATTTAATTAATTATATTATCTATTTTTGTCATTCCAATATTTATTATTTTCATTATACTACACACACACACACACACACACATATATATATATATATATATATATATATATATATATATATAGAGAGAGAGAGAGAGAGAGAGAGAGAGTGAGAGAGAGAATGTGAAAGAGAGAGAGTGTGTGAGAGAGAGAGAGTGTGAGAGAGAGAGTGAGTAAGAGAGTAGTACTATTCTATAGAGAAAAGTGCTATTCTCATTTATTCCAAAAGATCTTAACCTAAAATATAGGGACTTAAAAAATCAAAAATAAGGACAAATTGAAGGACAGAACCATAAAAGTAGACACAACAATAACATTTTGTTTAAAATCAATTATACTAAATAGAAATATTTTATACTATATTAGATTTTTATATTTTTGAACAAGAAGGATGAAGCTAACCCAAAATTTCTACTAAATGAATAAGTAATAAGATAAATGTTCAATTGACAGTTATTGTTCATTTAGAGAATGTCCAGATTGCATAAGCTGAATTACGTTAGTACCAGAAATAGACGTACAGTATCTAAATTGTCTTACCTTTCTCCAAATCTTTAGATTCTTCAACATTTTTATTTTCAACAGAAACTGAAAATGTAAATAAAAACCATTTTCATAAAAATTATTGTAGGGAAAATGCCTTATCTTATGATATCATATTTATAATATTATGATGTTTTAAAATAGCAATGATACGAAATATTATTATTATGTCTATATTTCTTAATTATTTTATTTTAATAATTTAATTGTCTATTTTTGTCATTCCAATGTTTATTACTCTCATTTTATTACATACATATAGAGAGAGAAAGAGAAGTATAATTCTCAGTTATTCCAATATAATTTCACCTAAAATATAGGGACTGAGGTTCTTAAAGCGTCAAAAATAGGGACAAATTTAATTACCAAATTCTAAAATAGAAACATTTAGGGACAATAAGTTGTTTTTTTAAAGCAATCACACTAAATAAAAAAATATATATATCATGTTTTATTATTTCCAACCAGGAGGACGAACCGAACCAAAAAGTTTCGTAAGTAATAGTACTAATATGTCTCAAATATTTAATTTAATTATCTATTTTTGTCATTCCAGTGGATATTATTTTCATTATATTACACACACATATATATAGAGAGAGAGGGAGAGAGATACAGTAGTACAATTCTCTAGAGACAAGCACTATTCTCAGTCATTCCAAAAGAACTTAACCTAAAATATAGGGACTTAAAAAATAAAAAAGTGACAAATTGAGGAACAGAATCCCTAAAATAGAAACAATTAGGAACAATAACATTTTGTACTAAATCAATCATACTAAATAGAAATCCATTATACTATTAGTTTTTTATCGTTTCCCACAAGAACGATGAAGCATACCCAAAATTTCTACTAAACGAAAAAGTAATAAGATAAATGTTCAATTGACAGTTATTGCTCATTTAGAGAATGTCCATATTGCATAAGCTGAATTACGTTAGTACCACAAATGGACGTACACTATATAAATTGTCTTACTTTTCACCAAATCTTTAGATTCGTCCACCTTGTTCTTTTCAATGGAAACTGAAAATTTTAATAAAAACCATTTTTATTAAAAGTATTGTAGGGAAATTGTATACATCTTATGCAATAAAATTTGTAATCTAATGATGTTTTAAAATAGCAATGATAAGAAATAGTATTATTATGTCTCCATTTCTTATTTTCTTTTATTAATTTAATTACCTATTTCTGTCATTCCAATGTGTATTACTTCATTTTATTATATACATATAGAGAAGGAAAGAGAAGTATATTTCTCAGTTATTCAAACATAATTCAACTTAATATATAGTTACAGAGTGATTTGAAGAGTCAAAAATAGGGACAAATTTAATTTCCAAAATTTTAAATAAAAACCTCTAGGGACAATAAAATTTTTTTAAAAAGCAATCATGCTGAAAAGAAAAAAATTATATCATGTTTCATTATTTCCAACCAGAAGGATGAACCAAACCAAAACGTTTGGTAAGTAATAGTATACTAATATGTCTCAAATATTTAATTATTTTAAGTATATATTTTTGTCATTCCAATGTTTATTATTTCATTAAATTACACACACACACATACACACACACACACACATATATATATATATATATAGAGAGAGAGAAAGACAGAGAGTAGTATTATTCTATAGAGACAAGTTCTATTCTCAGTTATTCCAACATAACTTAACCTTGGTGGTAGGAAATGGAGGGTAGGTTCCCTTTGGATGTCTCCCCCACTTGGTTCTGGTCTAAATTGGGTGGCACTTCCCAGCCGTCCAAATGGTTACCTTACATCTTTCTGGTAGGTGGACGGTCAGGGTCTCACACAAACAAACAAACAGAACATAACATAAAATATAGGGACTAAAAAATCGAAAAAAGGGACAAATTGAAGAACAGAACCCTAAGAATAGAAACAATTAGGGACAATAACATTTTGCTTAATATCACTCATACTAAATAGAAATACATTATACTATTAGTTTTATTATATTTTCCAACAAGAAGGATGAAGCAATCCAAAATATCTACTAAATGAAAAAGTAATAAGATAAATATTCAATTGACAGTTATTGCCCTTTTAGAGAATGTCCAGATTGCATAAGCTGAATTACGTTAGTTCCATTAATGGACGCGCAGTATCTAAATTGTCTTACCTTTCTCCAAATCTTTAGATTCATCCACCTTTTTCTTTTCAACGGAAACTGAAAATTTAAATAAAAACCATTTTCATGAAAATTATTGCAGGGAAAATGTATACATCTTAAGCAATCAAATTTGTAATGCAATGATATTTTAAAATAGCAACGACAAAAAATACTATTAATATGTCTCCATTTTTTAATTTTTTTTATTAATTTAATTGCCTATTTTTGTCATTCCAATGTTTATTACTTTCATTTTATTACATACATATAGAGAAAGAAACAGAAGTATAATTCTCTGTTATTCCAACATAATTTAAACTAATATATAGGGACTGAGGGACTTGAAGAGTCAAAAATAGGGACAAATTTAATTACCAAATTCTAAAATAGAATCCTTTAGGGACAATAAGATGTTTTTTTAAAGCAATAACATTTTGTTTAATATCAATTATACTAAATAGAAATACATTTTACTATTAGTTTTATTATATTTTCCAACAAGAAGGATGAAGCATACCCAAAATTTCTACTAAATGAAAAAGTAATAAGATAAATGCTCAATTGACAGTTTTTGCTCATTTAGAGAATGTCCAGATTGCATAAGTTGAATTACGTTTGTACCAAAAATGGACGTTCAACATCAAAATTGTCTAATATTTCACCAAATCTTTAGATTCATCCACTTTGTTATTTTCAACGGAAACTGAAAATTTTAATAAAACCATTTTTATTAGAAGTATTGTAGGAAAATTGTGTACATCTTATCAAATTTGTAATCTAAAGATGTTTTAAAATAGCCATGATAAGAAATATTATTATTATGTCTCCATTTCTTATTTTCTTTTATTAATTTACTTACCTATTTTTGTCCTTCCAATGTTCATTACTTCATTTTATTACATACATATAGAGAACGAAAGAAATGTATATTCTCAGTTATTCATATATTTAAAGTATATCATGTTTCAATATTTCCAACCAGAAGGATGAACCAAACCAAAAAGTTTGGTATGTAATAGTACTAATATGCCTCAAATATTTAATTAATTTAATTATCAATTTGTGTCATTCCAATGTATATTATTTTCATTATATTACATATATGTATATATATATACAGAGAGAGAGTGATAGAGTAGTACTATTCTACAGAGGCAAGTACTATTCTCAGTTATTCCAACGGAACTTAACCTTAAATATAGGGACATAAGAAATCAAAAATAGGGACGAATTGTAGGACAGAACCATAAAAATAGAAACAATTAGGGACAATAACATTTTGTTTAAAATTAATCATACTAAATAGAAATACATTATACTATTAGTTTTTTATATTTTTCAACAAGAAGGATGAATCAAACCAAAAATTTCTACTAAATGAAAAAGTAATAAAAGATACAAGTCCAATTAACAGTTGTTGCTTATTTAGAGAATAACCAAATGGCATGCCCTGAATTGCATTTGTACGAGACATTAGAGAACAGTGTCCAAAGATATCTTACGTTTTTCCAAATCGTCAGTTTCCTTCGCATTTTTCTTTTCACCGGAATCTGAAAATTTAAGAAAAAATATTTTTAGAAAAATTAATGTAGGGATAAATGCAAACATCTCATGCAAGCAAATTTGGAATGTAATGATATATATTAAAACAGTTACAATAAAATATGGTATTAATATGACTCCATTTCATATTTTTACTTTCCCTGCAATACATGGTAATGTATAGGGAAAGTATTGGAATCATACCGAAAATCACAACTCGAGTTTTCGACGGATCTACACGTTTCGAGACCTCTAGAATACGAAAAAACCATTTTTAGCGTGACGTCTGTGCGTGTGTCTGTCTGTCTGTCTGTCTG
Source organism: Amaurobius ferox (assembly GCA_951213105.1). NCBI lineage: Eukaryota > Metazoa > Arthropoda > Arachnida > Araneae > Amaurobiidae > Amaurobius > Amaurobius ferox. Next base: position 101,738,985 of record OX578152.1, read on the forward strand.
TCTGTGTGTCTGTCTGTCTGTCTGTGTGTCTGTCTGTCTGTGCAGATTTTGTATCCACTGTAACTAAAAAACTAATGGACCGAATTTCACAAAATTTGGTAGGTAAGTCACTTGTGGGCGGGGCTAGTGCTGATTAGTTTTGGATACGATTCGGAATAAAAGAACCCGCCTTTTTTTGCGAAATGGCCCGCAAAAGCTTGTATCCACTCTAGCTGAAAAACTAATGGACCGAATTTCACAAAATTCGGTAGATGAGTCACGTATAGGTCACTCTGGTGCTGATTAGATTTTGGTACGATTCGGAAAAAAATAACCTGCCTTTTTTTGCAAAACGGCCCGCAAAAATCTTCAAAATCTAAACTAAAGAACTAGGTATACTAAGATATATATCCATTAAATGCCCGTTTAATACGTAATGTTTAACGACGAAAAGAATAAGACCAACCCCATTACACTAGGACTAGCCGTTCTCGAGATATTTTAGTTTTTCGTACTTTCCCTACGCCACCTTTCAAAATAAGCCCGGTTACCGAATGAGAACGAAAATTGAATAAGAGTGAAATAAATTTAATTAAAATAAAGAGAACGTGGATATAAGTCTGCAGGGAAAGTCATGTGCTGTCCACATCAGATTTTTTTTATTAATTTTATAATCTATTTTTGTCATTCCAATGTTTATCCCTTTCATTTTGTTACATACATATAGAGATAGAAAGAGATGTATAATTCTCAGTTATTGCAACAGAATTTAACCTAAAACATAGGGACTGGGGGACTTGAAGAGTCAAAAATTGGGACAAATTTAATTACCAAATTCTAATATAGAAACTTTAGGGAAAATAAGATTTTGTTTAAAAGCAATTATACTAAATAGAAAAAATTTATTTCATGTATTATTATTTCCAATCAGAAGGATGAACCATACCAAAAATTTCTACTAATTGTAAAACTAAAATAAGGTACATGTCCAATTGACAATTGTTGCTTATTTAGAGAATAACCAAATTGCACGCCCTGAATTGCATTTGTATGGGACATGGGAGTACAGTGTCTAAAGTTATCTTACCTTTTTCCAAATCGTCAGATTCCTTCACATTTTTCTTTTCATCGGAAACTGAAAATATGAGTAAAAATTATTTTTCGAAAAATTAATGTAGGTAATGTAGGAATGTAGGTCTCATGAAAGCAAATTTATATTGTAATGATATTTTAAATTTGCTTTCGTATGTAATAATACAAATAAGTCTCAAATCTTTAATTTGATTATTTATTTTTGTCATTCTAATGGTTATTATTTTCATCATATTACATGTACATATATATATATATATATATATATATATATATATATAGTAAATAGAATGTTTCTTTAATACGAAGTATACAAAAGGAATTAGGAATAAGGATAGTACATAAATGAAAAGTTAGATAAACTAATCAGCGTAGTATAAGAAAGTGAATGACAATGCAATATACATTTAATTTATTGCGCAAATGCAGCTAATAAATACAATGTTTTCAATAAAAATATAAATTAGTAAATCCAATGTTAGAATGTATGTAGTAACTCATAAAACACTATTCCAAAATTTTCTACAAAATACCAAGAAATATAAGAAATTAAGACATAAAGCGGAAATAATAAAGCGTAATGCAGGTCATAAAGACAAAGACAATCAACAATTTTCAGAAATGAGGAATGAACATAGGAAAACTAAAAAATCAAGCAAAAAAGCTTGCACATGGAAGAACTTTAGGCTTAAGGTAAGTTCATTTCGAAAAAATTCTCTTCAAGTCCATATATCCCTTCGAAATGAACACAAAAATGCTTGTTTCTGAAACACAAGATGGATTTTATCTATAAACTTGTGTTATATGGACGACAAGCATATAGATTGGAACAATAAAGGAAACATAAATACCTCAAAACACACCTCATCAGCGCAACCATGACGAGCAAAATATGACTAGACAAATGTTGCCATATGCCAAAATGAAAAGATGTGTTTTGCTGATGCCAAAGAGAGTAATAAAAACTGTACTGCGCAAAAGCAATAAAATGAGTTATTCAACAGTTAAAGCTTCAAGCTAAAAAGATGAAAATATAATTTCAAGAGAATGAAGAAGTACGGCTAAAATAAGATAATAAGGGGAGAATATGAGAATTTTAGGCTAATCGAAACTTATTAACTATACTATTTACTAATAACAGTAAAGAATTAAAAAATAAATTAAAACGCTTGGTAAAATAATAGGATTTCAAACTTTTGATTTTAAAGATCTATTTAATAATATTAAGATCACTGGTTTATATGATGTCATTTTAGCTTTATATAATGCTTATATTACTAATCATTCTAATCTTACTAAATTTACCAATTTTCCTAAGCTTCTCCATTTTGTTCTTTTCAATAATTATATCTTTCAAGGTAATAAATTATACTTACAAGTCTCAGGTGTTCCACAAGGTGGCTGTAGTAGCAGTATGTTAGCTAATTTATACCTATATCAATATGAAAAATTCTTTACTTCAACAGATTATTAAATTTATAGATATGTAAATGATCTGATTTGTCTTGTATTTACTGATAACTATGTCATAGATATAGATTTCTATCCGGATAATTTGAAATTAATACCTAATGAAACTTCTATTAGTAATAATATTTATTTGGATTTAAATCTAATTATAGAACCTGCTCATGGGATAGTTACTAATTTATATGATAAAAAAGATTTTTTTAAATTTAATATTAATAAATTATTACCTTTTAATTCCTGCAACTCGATTCAATTGTTTAGAAATATTATACTTGATCAACTTTTTAGAATTTATAGATTATCAGATAAAAAATTTCATGCTTTGCACATTAATAACCTCAAAATTACCAGTAAAATGTATCAATATCCTGCATATTTAGTAAATAGTATATAGTTAATAAGTTTCGATTAGCCTAAAATTCTCATATTCTCCCCTTATTATCTTATTTTAGCCGTACTTCTTCCTTCTCTTGAAATTATATTTTCATCTATTTATCTTGAAGCTTTTACTGTTGAATAACTCATTTTATTGCTTTTGCGCAGTACAGTTTTTATTACTCTCTTTGGCAACAGCAAAACACATCTTTTCATTTTGGCATATGGCAACATTGGTCTAGTCATATTTTGCTCGTCATGGTTGCGCTGATGAGGTGTGTTTTGAGGTATTTATGTTTCCTTTATTGTTCCAATCTATATGCTTGTCGTCCATATAACACAAGTTTATAGATAAAATATATCTTGTGTTTCAGAAACAAGCATTTTTGTGTTCATTTCGAAGAGATATATGGACTTGAAGAGAATTTTTTCGAAATGAACTTAGCTTAAGCCTGAAGTTCTTCCATGTGCAAGCTTTTTTGCTTGATTTTTTAGTTTTCCTATTTTCATTCCTCATTTTTGAAAATTGTTGATTGTCTTTGTCTTTATGACCTGCATTACGCTTTATTATTTCCTCTTTATGTCTTAATTTCTTATATTTCTTTGTATTTTGTAGAAAATTTTGGAATAGTGTTTTATGAGTTACTACATACATTCTAACATTGGATTTACTAATTTATATATTTTTATATATATATATATACATATATATATATAGAATGAGAGAGGTTAGTACTATTCTATAGAGGCCAGTACTATTCTCAGTAATTCCAGCTTTATCTAAAATATAGGGACTTAAAAATCAAAAATAGGGACAAATTGAGGGACAGAACCCCAAAAATAGACACAATTAGGGACAATAACATTTTGTTTAAAATCAATCATACTAAATAGAAATACATTATGCTATTAGTTTTATTATATTTTCCAACAAGAAGGATGAAGCATACCCAAAATTTCTACTAAATGAAAAAGTAATAAAATAAATGTTCAATTGACAGTTCTTGCTCATTTAGAGAATGGCTAGATTGCATAAGCTGAATTACGTTAGTACCAGAGATTGACGTACAGTATCTAAATTGTCTTTCATTTCTCCAAATCTTTAGATTCATCCACCATTTTCTTTTCAATTGAAATTGAAAATTTAAGTAAAAACCATTTTCATAAAAATTATTGTAGGGAAAATGTATACATCTTATGCAAGCAAATTTGTAATATAATGATATTATAAAATAGTATCGATAAGAAATACTATTAATGCGTCTCCATTTGTTAATTTTTTTTATTAATTTAATTATCTATTTTTGGCATTCAAATGTTTATAACTTTAATTTTATTGCATACATATAGAGAAAGAAAAATATAGGGACTGAGGGACTTGAAGAGTAAAAATAGGGACAAATTTAATTACCAAATTCCAAAAATAGAAACCTTTGGGGATAATAAGTTTTTTTCAAAGCAATCATACTAAATTGAAAAAAAATTATATCACGTTTTCTTTATTTCCAACCAGAAGGATGAACCAAACAAAAAATTTCTACTAAATGAGAAAGTAATAAGTTAAATGCCCAATTGTCAGTTGCTGCTTATTTAGGGAGTAACCAAATTGCACGCCCCAAATTGCACGCCCTGAATTGCATGTGTATGGGAAATAGGCATGCATTGTCTAAAGTTATCTTACCTTTTTTCAAATCGTCAGATTCATTCGCATTTTTCTTTTCATCGGAAACTGAAAATTTATCTAAAAAGTATTTTTAGAAAAATTATCGTAGGGATAAATGCAAACATCTCATACAAGCAAATATGTATTGTAATCATATTTTAAAATAACTTTGGTTAATAATTGTACTAATATTTCTCAACTCTTTAATTAATTTAACGATCTATTTTTGTCATTCCAATATTTATTTTTTTCATTATATTACATATATATATATATATATATATATATATATATATATATATATACATTACATATATATATATATATATATATATATATATATATATATATATATACATTACATATATATTGCATATATATATATATATATATATCTTACATATATCACAAATATATTGCATATATATATTTATATATATATATATATATATATCTTACATATATTACACACACACACACACACACACACACACACACATATATATATATATATATATAAATTGAAAGATTTTAATCGAAAACTATGCATAAACTACAGTAGGTACAAATAAGCCCATCTCTAGCATATCTGTTACAAATGAGTAACTATAGACCAAGACAAAAGATAAAGATAGATGGTAACATATCACTACCATGGAAAGGGGGAAGAGAGGAATATAAGGATACAAAAATCACAATTAAATATTATCTATGAAAATAAATAAAAATGAAAAAGGAAACACAGCAATAATGAGAAAGGGCAATAAAAATTAGCTAAAGATAAAAGATTAAGACATAGAGAACAACAATTGAAATTACACAAAACATGGCAGTTAGTTCGAAATTGAATTCTCATCAGGACAGCCATGCAATTCGAATTAAAACCGATAGAATAGCCAGTTTCTGACAATGGCGATAGTATTTAACTATAGACACCTTTGGAACTGTCTACTGGCTAGTGAAAGGAGAAAAATAAATCAGTTGAATTACAAATCAGAAAAATAATACCTCCTCGAACGGAAATATTAACTCACAAGCATTGCTATCACGTGTAGGCTGAACAAGCGACTGAGCATTTCACCTTACTTCGTCAATGCGAGTGGGCACCGGAATTAATACATTTGAAAGATACATAATATATATGGAGACTTTCAAAAATAGTAATCAGTATAGAACTCAGGACAAGTGGAAAATAGTCATTCGAATATAGTAAACAGTATTAGACTCAGACCAAGTGGTAAGTTAGGTGATAGGAATGGGTGAATTCTCAAAAATGAGTTATCCAATCAAAGATAAATAACGCATGTGTAAAATTATTATGTGGTATATTTAAAATTATTAATTATATTATTTACAAATACTTCCGGATATTGGTAATTTTGACAAATGCGTCTACGATTATTGATGTGGAGAAAATGAAACCGAGGATCAGAAAGTCGATGTATTCGAAATAGCTGGTTTAAAATGATGTTTCTAAACAATTGAATAGAATTACAAGATTGATATAATAGCAGCTTCATGATAGTGATGATGATTTAGGTCTAAAAAATTTAGAGTTATATATATATATATATATATATATATACATATATATAAAGAGAGAGAGAGAGTGAGAGAGAGAGTAGTACTATTCTATAGAGTCAAGTACTATTCTCAGTTATTCCAACAGAACTTAACCTAAAATATTGGGACTTTAAAAATCATAAATAGTTACAAATTGAGAAACAGAACCCCAAAAATAGAAACAATTAGGGACAATAACACTTTGTTTTAAATCAATGATACTAAATAGAAATACATTAGACTATAATTTTTTTTATATTTTCCAACGAGAAGGATGAAGCAAACCCAAAATTTCTACTAAATAAAAATGTAGTAAGAATTAAGATAAATGTTCAATTGACAGTTATTGCTCATTTAGAGAATGTTCAGATTGCATAATTGTTCAGCTGAATTACGTTAGCTCCAGAAATGGATGTACAGTATCAAAATTGTTTTGCCTTTCTTCAAATCTTTAGATTCATCCGCCTTTTTCTCTTCATCGTAAACTGAAAATTTAAGTAAAAAACGTTTTCATAAAAATTATTCTAGGGAAAATGTAAACATCTTATGCAAGCAAATTTGTAATATAATGATATTATAAAATAGTATCGATAAGAAATAATAATGAAAATGTTTTCATTTTTTATTTAATTTTTATTTTCACTTAATTTAATTAGCTATTTGTGTCATTCCAGTACTATTCTCAGTAATTCCAACAGAACTTAATCTAAAATATAGGGATTTGTGAGTGAAAAATAGGTATAATTTTACGTCACAAACCCCAAAAGTAAAAACTTTAAGGGGGAAAAGGATATTGTCTAAAAGCAATCATACTAAATTTTAAAAAAAAATAGTATATTTCTTTACCAACCAGCAGGATGAAGCAAATTCAAAAATTCTACTAAATGAAAAAGTAGTAAGACAAAGTTCGGATTAGCAGATGTTTAAATTTTTGGAAACTCACCACAATTATCAAGATTACTATTAACAAGCAGAAATTTATATCTGATGGGAAAATTAAATCATTTTAAATTTTGAAACGTGCACGTATAAGGCAATGGCCTGCATTTAAAATGGGTAGATAGGTATTTTAGTTAACAAAAAAGTTCAGTTAAAATGTTAAGGTTTGTATTTGAACTGCATTTGAGCACATATGCATTTAACATATCCAATTTGCACTGATTGCGCGTAATGGTTACCTTACACCTTCCTGGTAGGTCGGAAGGTGTAGGTTTCAAACAAACAAACACTGATTGCGCGTGTACGTGTAATGGGTGTACAGTGTCTAAAATTGTTTTACCTTTGTCACAATCTTTAGTTTCATCCGCCTTATTTTTTTCGACAGAAACTGAAAATTTATATAAATAGTCATTTCAAAAAATAATGTAGGGATAAATGCAAACATATTATGCAAATAAATTTGCAGTATAATCTATATAAATAAAATTGAAAATCTGTCCGTCTATATAATTGTCTCATCATAACTGGAGAAAGGCTGCATTGAATTTCATGAAATTTTGTAAGTAGCCGTAAACTAGCTATACTTAAAATTTAGTTCATGTTTTGTGTTTCTGGGACTAGGTGTTGTCGAGATATTAATAACAAACTCACAACAAACTTGAAATGTGAAAACGAAACACCAGACCCAAATTGCATAATTTATATCGCAGAACAAAATAAATAATATCATTCGAAGGGAATTACTATCTTCTACAAATATCAATATTTAAACTTTGAATAAGAGACCCTCTTCATAGTTATTTTAGCACTAACAATCTTTATTGTAAATAACGTATTCGAATTCACCAAAAACTTTCGAAATATCCTGAATGCAGTGAAAATGTTGTATATAAAAGTCTTCCATAGAAAATGAGGAAAAAGTCTAGTACAAAAAACAACCTATTTTATGTAGTACGTCTTCGGTGTGCAAAAATCATATAAGTTTTATTATCTATAAAATCAAAGTTTGTCGGTTTGGTTTAAATAATATAACACTTCACTCAATAAGTCTCCAGTCTGACACATATATGGCAACACTGTCGACATACTCATATGATTTCTGGATAGTGCCAACCTTCAAACGACACGTGTCAAAATTTCATGACATTCTGACAATCAGTTTATAGATTACAGTGGTTTCAGTGACCCCAGTTTTGTAATTTTCAAAACAATGGATAACCAGAAAGATCAATCATGCTTAAAGCATTGATTATGAAACACTTTCCAACTTCAATGCAAATTTATTTAAACAAGTCTAAAATGCAATACATTCCTCGGTAATATTTTGAAACTTATCACAATACTGCATTAATTTATTATATTTGAAAACTTAAACCTTCATCGAAAAAAATGAACTTCATTCAAATGACGGCATTGAAATATAAATTGCCTGGTTTAAACATCTCTAAAATGTTATACATTCCTCGGTAATAGTTTTAGAATTATCATAATACTACGATAATTTATTATATTTGAAAACTTCATCGAAAACAACTGAAATTAATTCAAACGACGTCATAGAAAAAATAACACGCCTGGATCTCTCTATAAAAACAGGATTTCATTCATAACTTTCTCCCATTCATTTCATTCATCACAATACTATAATAATTTATTTTATTTAAACATTTTATTTAAGACCATGGAGCTACAAATAATTAAACTCTATGCTTAAAACTTCATCGAAAAAAATCGTCCTTCTCTTTATAAAATCAATTAATAATTCATTCATATCAGCCATGCAGACTCCATGGACTAAATTATTTTGTGTTAAAAAATACAGGAATTCTAATGCAACTCATTCTACATATTTTGCTGTTTACATTTTACATAGGTGAAAAATAGGCTTAGTTGTAGAAATAATCAAATTTAGATGAGCATTTGAACACAAATATATTGTCATTGCGTTGTCTCAGTATGTAGATGCACAGAATTTAAGCAAAAATAAAGTAGTTTTAGGACGGATACAACACTCAATATGAATTAAAAAGGACTTAAAAAAAATCACGATTTTGAAAAAAAGATGCCATATATCATTTTGAAGTGGGTCATGTGATCGTTTCATATCATGGTCACGTGATCGTTTCATATAAGAGGTGTAATTATTATTTTAATTTTTATTTAAAAAACTACTGAATATATTTCGCTGAATTTTTTTTATATATTTTATGGAACAATTTGAATATTACCTAAAATTTTCGAAGCAATTTGTGAATTTTAAATCCGCTTAAAAAATGTTTGAAAAATTAGTTCCCATAGGGCTCAATGTATTTCATTTTTTCAACCCGAGTTCAATCCAAAACTAATTGGGTGATATTATTCATTTATATTCCCATAGGTCCTACAGACCGTCTGACCAACATACTAAAATTTCAGTTTGATTAAGTCATTTTTACGGCAGTTATCGTGCTAACGGACAGACAGACAGACAGAATGAACAAAGTCATAAACACTTTTCAACTTTGTTGTAAAGTGTTAAAAAAGAATTTCGTGTGTTGATTAAACATTGTTTTTTGATGGGGACAAATACTGTTGAAGCCAAACAGTGGCTTGATAAGCGTTATGGAGACTCTGCACCAGGGAAATCAACGATTATTGACTGGTATGCTGAATTTAAACGCCGTTGTACAAACACCGCCGATGATGCTGAACGTTCTGGTTGCCCCAAATCGGCAGTTGTTCGGAAAACATAAAAAAAGTCCACAAAATAGTTCATCGACTGTCTTGAGAAAAGGAAAACTATCAATAGCGAATATTATATGGCATTATTGGATCAATTGAGTTGTTGTTGATTGAGACCCAGACCGTCCGACCTACCAGAAAGGTTGGATCAATTGAGTGTAGAAATCAAGAAAAAATGGCCTCACATGCAAAAGAAAAAAGTGCTGTTGAACCAAGACAATGCCCCGTGTCACAAGTGATGAAAACGATGGTTAAATTATATGAATTACGCTTCGAATTGCTTCCTCACCCACCGTACTCTCCACATCTGTCCCCCAGCGACTACTGGCTTTTTGCGGATATCTAAAAGATGCTCCAGGGAAAGAAATTTGGCTCAAATGAAGAAGTGAATGCCGAAACTGAGGTCTATTTTGAGAGCAAAGACAAATCGTTCTACAAAAAAGGCATCGAAATGTTAGAGGAGCGTTGGAATGAATGTATCACTCTTGAAGGAGAGTATGAATGAAATCGAATTTCTAAAAAAAATTGTTTTTCTTAGTTAGACCGGAGACTTATCGAGTGGTGTAGTATAAACGCACATATTGTTTTACTATGTAGTAACGCAAGAATAAATAACAGTCAGTTTTGTAAGAAATGTCTCCACCGTAAAGAATGTCGAACGTTTTAGTACGTTAAAAATGTATGTTATTTCAATTTTATTTATTTACTTTTTAAAAACACATTTCATAGGCATTCCTCACTTAAATTAGATTAAATTGGTATCGAGTACATCTAGAATTAACATGTGTATGAAAGTTTTGAAACCTAACAGTTATTCCAGTCTATCCTAAAATTATCCAGATATAAATCATTCTAAATATTGTCTAAGTTAACATTCAATGAGTAATTTAAACCTAAATGCGCAGTTAAAAGCCTAAAACATATTTAATAGCTCAAATTTAAAGATCACGTAAAAATTTAAATACACGTTGCAATATTTCGATAGTGGAAATACATTAAGATCCGAAATTTATTATATACCTGACGTAATTAACTATATCTTGTTTAACATGTGAACTTATTAAAATGGTATAAAATTTCAAATATCTAGAGTATTGCAAATAAAATATCGTAAATTTGACCACAAAACAGCCCTCTTTCTCTCACTATAAGTTAAAAGTGAATGTGTTCAGCCAGCAAGCTCTTGCAAAATGTATAGTTTAAATACATGGACATCTAGCTTAGCAAAAACACATTGTGCATTCCGACTTCATCCTAAGTTATTCACAAAATAAAAAAATCTGATGTGGGCAACACGTGACTTTCCTTATATTATGCAATGAATGTACTACTTTCACAGCTTTGAAAAACGTTATTCTTATAGTAGATACTTATATTCTTTCCATGATATTGAGTTTTCTTCAATGTCGTCATTTTCATTGATTGGCGAGATTTTTGTTAATTTGGCAACAATTAAAAATGTCGCCAAGTTGGCGACATTCCGCAAAATTCGTCGCCAAAATCTCGTCAAGCGTTATGGACGGAGAAATAAGTTTTTCTTACAGCCGGTAAATGACTATTGGCTTTCAAATACAAAAGTATTGCTCAAAGTATCTTTTTCCATGAATGGAACGAGCTAGATCCACGAGAATAATATCACCAAATTTATCGCATGGTATTACATATGAAAAGTGAACATGTTTCGCAATAGGAGATATTTTTATTTTTTATTTTATATAACATTTGATAATTTTTTTGCAAAATGTGCAATATCTCGAGAACGATTCAGGTTAGCGGTCTAAAATTAATGCCAATAGTTTTCTAATAAAAAATTACATAAGAAATGTCTATTTGCGTAACTGTATTAGCGGTTTTGATTTTTTGACGATTTTTTCAAAATTTCATTCGAAAATTTAGGGGAGTTCTGAACATTCGATTGCGTATTAAAACAAAAGGCTTTCAGTGTTTACGGATTGTGATTTTTGTACCGAATTTTGTACCGAATTTTGTTCGAATCGGTCCATTTATTCATCAGTTATCGTCTCCACAGTCTCACTGATACACGCACACACACACATACTTTCACACACACACACACACACACACACACACACAGACATCACTTCAAAAATGTTTGATTCGTGATCTGGGATGTTTGAAACGTGCTCTCCCGTCGAAAACTCGAATTCGAATTTTCGACCCCGTCACAATACTTTCTTTATACATTATGTATATAAGGAAAGTAATATATGTATCTTAGTATTCAGTAAAATAGAATGTATTGCATACTGTACCAGATATAGGTAATTATGTAAAAATAATGTGTATATCAATATTGCATAAAAAGTATTGTATTCTATATGATACGCCATTGTGGTCATACACCAAAATGTTTACTTTCTATTACAGCACTCTTTTTAAAATTGTGTGCTTACTGACTCAAAATATTACTTTCAAGGCATACAACTGAATAAAGATCTAAAGTATAACATACATATTACTTAGACTAACTTTTATATGTGAATACGTTATTGTGTTTAAAATATATTAATATGGTACAATATACTAAAGTAATCTAACTTTTCAAAAGGTATGCACCTACACATAGCATACTAGTAATCTATTTAAGATAAATATTCTTGGAATTCTTAAAAATGGTAAAAATTAATTTTTTTCTAACAAATAAAATACAGTGACTTACCAGCAAGCGCAAATGTCGCATATGGAATTTAAATCTATAAAAACATGTACCAATTTGGCTACCACTATAAAAATATTGCAAATGTACAAATAATCAGACAACGCAAATTTTGTAAAGCATATTTTCCAATTTTCTTTTAAATGTTACTAAAGGGGCAAATTTTTCAATCCTTTAAAATCTAATATATTACAGACATGTCAGGCAAAATCTGTCGAACCGAACTAGCTGATAACGTAACTGGCATTTCCCAACAGCCGACGAAGTAATCGCTGGCTACTCGTGTTAAAGTATAACCTCGCACTGTTCCAGAATTCTCACCCATATTAATTATATAGCTCCCCTCAGCTCCACATGACACCGCATGCGGTGTCATGTTAAAATATAGCTCCAAATTTAGAATTCTTTTTTCTCACAGCTATGATTTCGTGCATTGTTTCAAAAAGATACATAAGACATGGCTTTATCGTTAGAAGTGATACAAAAAACAAGAAAGATCAATCATACTTAAAGCATTGATTATGAAACAGTTTCCAACTTCAATGCAATTTTATTTAAACATGTCTAAAATGCCATGCATTCCTCGGTAATATTTTAAAACTTGTCACAATACTACATTAATTTATTATTAACTTAAACCTTCATCGAAACTTAAACCTTCATCGAAAAAAATGAACTTCATTCAAATGACGGCATTGAAATATAAATTGCCTGGTTTAAACATCTCTAAAATGTGATACATTCCTCGGTAATAATTTTAGAATTATCATAATACTATGATAATTTATTATATTTGAAAACTTCATCGAAAACAACTGAAATTCATTCAAATGACGTCATAGAAAAAATAACACGCCTGGCTCTCTCTATAAAAGCAGCATTTCATTCATAAATAATTTCCCATTCATGTCATTCATCACAATACTATAATAATTTATTTTATTTAAAAATTAAGACCATGGAGCTACACGTAATTAAACTCTATGCTTAAAACTCGAAAAAATCGAGCGAAAAAATCGTCTTTCTCTCTGTAAAATCAATGAATATTTCATTCATATCAGCTACGCAGACTCCATGAAATAAATGATTTTGTGTTAAAGAAATACAGCAATTGTAATACAACTTATTCTACATATTTTGCTGTTTACATTTTATATAGTTGAAAAATAGGCTGCGTTGCAGAAATAATCAAATTTGGATGAGTATTTAAACTCAAATATATTGTAATTGCGCTGTTTCAGTATGTAGATGCGCAGAATTTAAGCAAAAATAAAGTGATTTTAGGACGGATACAACACTGAATATGAATTTAAAGAACTTCAAAAATCACGATTTTGAGACAAGATGGATGCCATATATCATTTTGAAGTGGGTCACGTGATCTTTTCATATCATGGTCACGTGATCGCTTCATATAAGAGGTGTTATTATTATTTTAAATTTTATTTAAAAAACTATTGAATATATTTTGCTAATTTTTTTTTATATATTTTATGGAATAATTTGAATATTACGTAAAACTTTCGAAGCAATTTGTGAATTTTAAATCCGCTTAAAAAATATTTGAAAAATTAGGTCCCATAGGTTTCAATGTATTTCAGTTTTTCAACCTGGGTTCAATCCAAAACTAATTGTGTGATATTATTCATTCATATTCCCATAGGTCCTATAGACCGTCTGAACAACATACTAAAATTTCATTTTGATTAAGTCCTTTTTACGGCAGTTATCGGGCTAACGGACAGACAGACAGACAGACAGACAGAATAAACAAAGTCATAAACACTTTTCAACTTTGTTGTAAAGTGTTAAAAAGCGAATATCAAGAAACTGTCTATCGTCATCAACCGACATATTAACTAGATTTCGGTGTTAAGACAGACACCTGTTGACAATAATGGATGTGTGTTCGAGAAGCTTCTACATGTAAATTTTCCGGAAACATGTCTATGAATTTTTGAATATTTTTAAAGCACACATATTATACATTATAATGTATATTGTAGCGAAAATAATTTTTTTTAATAAATACCGCAGTGTACACATACGATTGGTACTCACGCCTTATTGCATTTTCCGGTTGGCTTGCTTCATCTTCAATACTATCTATTTTAATTGTGCAAGTGAAGACCAGTGCAGATTCCGGTATTGACTTGCTAATCACTTTCATTATCTTGGAACGCGGAATGAGCTTTCTCCACCCCCAGTTACTTCCATCTCCGATGAATTCCCGCTTGAATTCGATCATCAAGTTTGGACTATCAACTTTCTTGCCAAAATTGGAAAGAGCAAAACTGAAAACAACAACATGCTTTTTGCTATCGGACTTTCGTTTTACCAGAAATAACGATATCCATCCGCATTCGACAACTGTATTGCCATTCGGGTACATGTAGATGCCCCAAGTTGCATCCCCAACTGCAAACTCTGGACTGTGATATCTCTTTTCTGACAACCAAAGAATATCGTTGATGTTCCATGCAAATTGAAAGGAGTCACCCAATCTGCGAACCTCTCCAACGATGTTCTTCATACTGCTCAGAAGCTCTTGAAAAACGGTCGATTGCAGGAAAAAGTAGCAAGCAGAACTTTATTTTCGAACCGATGTATAGATTATTAGGTAACGACTCGTAGATAAGTCGGCACGGATTGTGGAGAATTATTCTTTTTTCCCAAATTATCTTGTCCTTGAATCTGAAATTCACAAAATTTAATATCTAAAAACAAACTATTATTTATAATATTACTTTATACATTACTAAAAGAATAGTCAAATGCATTTTTGATTTGCTCCCTTTTCGGAACATTATTTAATCAGAAAGGGGTTATTCAAACAATTTAAAATATTTAGAGTGAGAAGGACCATTCGACTTTCAAATGCAATTATATACTCTCTGTTTTACTTATATTAACATTAATTCAAAGTTTATTTAATAGACTTCCCTCACTCTTCATGTATGGTAAAACTGCTCAGAATTATTTACTTCAAAGATTTTAAGTTACCTGAATAATTGCACATTGAAATTTTTGTGCCTACAATGGCAGCGTGATGCTAATTATGAAAAACATCCCTATAGAGGCTACAACGACTCCTTCTGACCGTTGCAGCTATGTAGAACCTAAAATACTTTTATGAAGATAATTGAATTCGGTTGAGTGGTCGTACTGAATTTGTCAGGGGTTTGCAAAATTGTAAGAAATAACAAGTTTTCTATTTTGCAAAAAAAAGGTATCGACTGTGTATGCTAATGAGTTCACAATATGTGCGAAACCAGTCCATCTATTATGTTCAGCTATCAGCAAGGGGGGTGGAATCCAAAGAAAGATATGTTACATTTTATAGGAATTTTGAATATATATATGTATATATTATATAAAAAGTCATATATGTCATTAAAATTCAAATTTCTTAAATTATGTAACGGAAATTCAGTTTTTGTATACTCCATTGTCTAGAAAATGTGTTACACCTACTTGGGGCTAAAATAGCAAATATTGAGGATTTAAAAATAGAACAACAGAACTAAAAAACAGGAAGTCTTTACTTTTGATGGCATGGTTTCTATGTCTCTTTACTTTAGGAGGTTGTTTTTCCTTCGAAATCCGAAGACAAACGATGCCATGCGTTAGCTAGCATGGCTACTCCATCTTTTTTTTTTGAGGTAGGCTATTTTTGCCTTCAAAATTGTTTGTTACTGCTATTAATTTGTCATTTGCTACTCTTTTAGTGAATTATAAGTTTAAAATTATTTTTGCAACGGTGAAAGCAATTTCAATAAAGAGTCATTTGTTGCAGATAGAGCAAAAATAAAAAAACTCTCCGCTTAAATACTTAATATTTAAATTTGTGCTGTTGTTTGTGTTAAAATGCATTGAATTGTTGTGTGTTTATGATGCCGATGAGTAAATGTAGGTTCAAACTACAGGGTCTGAGTTTTAGCCTCCAATCAGATGATGACAGGCTGTTCAAGATATATTTTAGTGATTTGCCTAATATTTAACGTATCGTACCCAGTTTCTTTTAAGATAGATCTCCATAAAACACATATTGTCAGCGTAACCACCGTGATCCGGCAAAAAGAGACATTATTTATATTGATGAAATTTATTATCAATATTACACTGATTGAAAATGATATTATTTATAATATTGATATTTTGCTTCTTTGAGACGATGAATCCACAGCACAACATCACCCGGGCTATATTGTCTGCAATTACGTTGAAAATAATGCCATTTACAGTCTTTGGAGGTTCTAATGAGGTCAATTGACACAAAATTCTGAAAATGATGTTTCTCTGGGGATTTTTGCAGTTAGAGTAATTAGAGTTAAATGATTTATTGTACAAGAGGAAATGAAACGGTTGTCACTGCTCATGTGGTAAAAAGTTAATTTACATGCGGTGTCTTTCGTAAAGGGCATAATTTAAATAATCATTAAAGATAATTTGGATCCGCATTTTGATGAAAGACGATATTGCTTGTATTGCTCAGAAGAGATCAGAAGATAATTGTGTTTTCGTCAGAGATGGTCCCCATCTCCTGTAAAATCATCACACTTTCTTTTTAAAAGGAACCACATGCAGAACAAGTTTTACTACGTAAGGAGTAACAACTCTCCAACTTCTCCTTCAATAAATTACTTTACCATAACAAGAGGTAAATTATGATGTTAAAGACACAATACCACCAAAATAAAAACACAATTATTTAGGCTCCGACAAACAAAAACGGTTGAAAGAGGGACTCTCGTTTCCCTCTTAAACGAACATTTTTGTAAAATTCCTTTCTCTTGGGTGTTTTCATCAAATGATTCGCCCAATTATTAAATATCAAGCCTCTATAACGTTTTAAAACGGGCGTTTCTTCTTTATTTCAAAAATCGAACATTTTTGTGTGCGACACCACCTTAAGTAGAAAATTTTGTAAAACTGGAATTGTACACTTTCTTCGTTCTAAACTATTTAACGGTACACCAAATTTGAAATCTCTATCTCATTTCGAAGCATGTTTTTTTATCAATTCACCTTTCGAACGTTTTCTTCTGCAGCACCCCCGTTTTTGAAAAACTATATTCGTCTTGGGTGTTTCCATCAAATAATTAGTCCATATACCAAATTTTAAGCCTCTATCTAATTTTAAAGGAGCCGTTTCTCCTTCGTTCGGAAAATCGAACAGTTTGGTGTGCGGCACCCCCTTATGTAGCAAATATTAGAAATCTGAAATTGTATACTTTCTTCCTTTCGAGCGGTTTACCTTTACACCAAATTTGAAGTATCTATCTTATCGCAAAGCATGCTTTCCTATCATTCCACTTTTCGAACATTTTGGTGTGGAGCACCCCCTTTAGAGATCGTTTTCAAAAAATTCGATTTTTCCAGGGGGTTTTATCGAGCGACCGAGCCGTGTACTAAATTGCAATTTTTAATCTATTCGGGAGGTGCTTAAAAAAAGAGTGATAGGCAGACAGACAGACAGGCGGACACTTGGCAATTAGTATATATAGATTTTTTTCCCCTGTACTTACGATAATTTTCTTCATTTTAGCATTTTAGACGTCTTACTAACTGAACACCCGTTGAAAATCAACGGTCTCGCAATAAGAAACCACAGAATATTGTTATTTTTTTAATAATTCGCATTTTACATTTATTCGGCATATCGAATATTTCATTTTGCGGAACCCCCTAAAGAAGAAAATATTGTAAATTTTAAATTGCGCACGTCTTCTTTTCTATCTACCAGTACACCAAATTAAAGTCTCCCGAAGCATACTATTTTATCATCTCCCCTCTCGAACGTTTTTCTGTGGAGCACACCCATAAATGAACATTTTTGAAAAACTCTGTTCGCCTTGGATTTCTGATCAGATGATTGGCCCATATACCAAGCCTCTATCACATCAAGCCTCTATCACATTTAAAGGAAGCGTGTCTCATTTATTCCGAAAATCGAACATATTAGTGTTCGGCACCCTTAAGGTTGCAAATATTGGAAATCTGAAATTGCACCCTTTGCTCCTTTCAATCTATCTACCAGTACACTAAATTTGATGTCATTATCCTATCGTGAAGCATGTTTTTCTATCACTTCATATTTCGAAAGTTTTTCTGAGTTGCATCCCCTTAAATGATCATTTTTAAAAAACCGTAATAATCATAGGGGCTTTTTATCAAATGATTACACCATATATTAAATTTCAAGCCTCTATCACATTGTAAAGGAGGCGTTTTTCATTTGTTCTTCAAATCGAACATTTTAGTGTGCGGCAACCCCTACAATAGCAAATGTTGGAAAACTGAAATTGCACACTTCTTCCTTTCTAACAATCTACACATATATCAAATTCGAAGTCTCTATCTCTTTTTACGTCTCTCTCTCAAGTATGCTTTTCCATGCTTTCACCTTTCGAATGTTTTTCTGTGGAATACCCACCCCCTTAAATACACATTTGTGAAAAACTACATTCTTCTTGGGTTTTCCAATAAATGATTTATCCATATACCAAATATCAAGCCTCTATCATGTTCTAAAAGGAATGTTTCTACTTCATTCCGAAAGTCGAATATTTTTGTGTGCGACACTCCCTAATGTAGAAAATATTAGAAAACTGAAATTGTACACTTTTTTCCTTCCAAGCTATCTACCCGTACACCAAATTTCAAATCTTTACCTCATCCCGAAGTATGTTTTCTTATCAATTCACCTTTCGAATTTTTCCCTCTAGAGCACCCCCTTAAACGAACGTTTTTGAAAAACTATAAACGTCTTGGGTGTTTTTATCAAATGATTATTCCATATACAAAATTTTAAGCCTCAATCAAATTTTAAAGGAGACGTTTCTCATTTATTCGGTAAATCGAAAATTTTGGTATGCTGCACGCCTTAAGTGGAAAATATTGGAAATCTAAAATTTCACACTTTTTTCCTTTCGAACGATTTACCTATATACCAAATTTGAAGTCTCTATCTTATGGCAAAGCATGCTTTCCTATCATTTCACTTTTCGAACGTTTTGGTGTGGAGCACCCCCTCTAGAGAACGTTTTCGAAAAATTCGATTTTATCAGGAGGTTTTTTCGAACGATCGAGCCGTGTACCAAATTGCAAAACTCTATCTATTCGAGAAGTGCCTAAAAAGCGTGACAGACAGACAGACAGACAGACAGAAACTTGGCAATTAGTATATATAGCTTGTGTCAAATGCATCGATCATTCGATGTTCCCGAACCCTCAATAATTTTCCAAGTCGCCCCCTATGACAACGAACGATTTATGTGAACTGTATCAGGAACAATTTATGTGATTTATAAAAATACTTTATTTGAATTTGGTACACAAGTACTTCATTATCCGGGAAAGTGCACCTCGGCCAGATTTGTTTTTTAATTCTTTAAATCGGTTAACCTACAAGTGATCTACCAAATTTTGTGAAATTTGTTCTATTAATGTTTCAGCTACAGTGGATACAGACAATTTTTGCGGGTCATTTCGCAAAAAATGCCAGATTCTTTTTTATCCCGAATCGTACCAAGTTTTTCAATGAGAGTGGATGTAAAATCTACACAGACAGATAGCAGATACACATAGACGTCACGCTAAAACAGTTTTTGGTTGTTCTAGAGGTCCCAAAACGTGTAGATCCATCGAAAACTTGAGTTAAGATTTTCGGCACGATTTCAATACTTTCCATATACATTGTCATGTATTGCAAGAAAAGTAAAAATTGGCGTGGCGCCATACCGATTAATACTATACGTATCCCTATCGAAAAATAATTACTATATAATCTCTTAAAAAATGCAATTAATTTAAAAATGTTAGCGTTCTAAAATTTATGTCAATCGTATTCTAATGAAAAATTACATAAGAAGTGCTATTTGCGTAACTTTATTAGTGGTTTTGATTTTTTGACGATTTTTTCAAAGTTTTACTCGAAAATTTAGGGGAGTTCTGAACATTCGACGGCGTATAAAAACAATAGGCTTCCAGTGTTTACGGATTGCGATTTTTGCACTAAGTTTCGTTCGAATCGGTCCATTCGTTCGTCAGTTATCGTCTCCACAGACTCACTGACACACACACACACATACTTTCACACACACACACATACTTTCACACACACACACACACACACATACTTTCATACACACACACACACATACTTTCACACACATACACATTCACACACACACACAGACAGACATCACTTCAAAAATGTTTGATTCCTGATCAGGTATGCTTGAAACGTGCTCTCCCGTCGAAAACGAATTCGAATTTTCGATCCTAATAATCCTCGTTTCATGAAGTCACTCAGATGTCGTGACTACCATACTTGGCAAAAAGTCGCCTTAATTGGCCCCCCATACACCTAGAGTATTATTTCCAGACAGCGGGATGTATCAAAGGACGGTTGTTAAGTTTCCCTGTGTATGGTGGTGAAAGCAGGGAAACATTTTCCGTCGTTTTGCTTGATATTTGGATGGTCTGCGGAGGACCTTGCGGTTGAAAGGTTGTATGTTTAATGACAGTTTGGCACAGATTTATTTTCCTTTGGCGTCTTTTCTACTTTCAGAATCCTTTGGCGTCTTTTTTCGTCGGGGTTAAAAAACTACACATTTAGCTAAAATATTTGTGCTTCTGTATTCTGCTGCGAAAATATGTGAAGTTCTTAAGTAATTATAGTAGAGTGAAACTTTGCACACTTGTGGTATCGTAGACATAACCGAATGGAACTCCCCCTCCCCCCCTCCCCCAATTTTCGAATGAAATTTTGAAAAAAAAATTCTTATAATTTTATGAGCTGTTGATTAAGATTAAAAATAAATTGAAAAGGAATGCATACCATTTCAATCCGACCGTATTTAATTTCTATACAGTTATTTAGGGCATTATTTTTTACACAACTTTTTCGAAAAATCATACATTAACCATCGAATTTTGAAAATACACTTTTTCAGGGCGCTTCTTAAAAATTGCATTTTTGCACGAAAAAGGAGCGATATATATATATATATATATATATATATATATATAAAATTCTAAATCCAATGCTAGAATGTAAGTAGTAACTCATAATACAATATCCCAAAATTTTCTACAAAATACAAAGAAATAAAAGAAATTCAACCATAAAGAGGAAATTATAAAGCGTAATGCAGGTCATAAAGACAAGGACAATCAACAAATTTCAAAGTTGAGGAATGAAAATAGGATATAACAAAAAAATCAAGCAAAAAGGCTTGCACGTAGAAGAGCTTTAGGCTTAAGGTAAGTTCATTTCGAAAAAATTCTTTTCAAGTCCATATATCCCTTCGAAATGAGCACAAAAATGCTTGTTTCTGAAACACATGATAGATTTTATCTATAAACTTGTGTTATATGGACGACAAGCATATAGATTGGAAAAATAAAAGAAATCATAAATACCTTAAAATACACTTTATTAGTACAACCATGACGAGCAAAATATGACTAGACCAATGTTGCCTTATGCAGAAATGAAAAGATGTGATTTGCTGTTGCCAAAGAGAGTAATAAAAACCGTACTGCGTAAAGGCAATAAAATGAGATATTCTACAGTTAAAGCTGCAAGATAAAAAGATGAAAATATAATAAATTCAAGAGAATGTAGAAGTACGGCTAAAATAAGATACTAAGGAGAGATTATGAGAATTTTAGGCTAATTGAAACTTATTAACTATATCATTTATTAAATATGCTGGATATTTATAAAATTTACTGGTAATTTTGAGGTTATTAATGTGCAAAACATGAAATTTTTTATCTGATAATCTATAAATTCTAAAATGTTGATTAAGTATAATATTTCTAAACAATTGAATCGAGTTGCAGGAATTAAAAGGTAATAATTTATTAATATTAAATTTAAAAAAATCTTTTTTATCATATAAATTAGTAACTATCCCATTAGTACGTTCTATAATTAGATTTAAATCCAAATAATAAATATTATTACTAATAGTAGTTTCATTAGGTAGTAATTCCAAATTATCCGGATAGAAATCTATATCTATGACATAGTTATCAGTAAATACAAGACAAATCAGATTATCTGCATATCTGTAAATTTTATAATCTGTTGAAGTAAAGAATTTTTCATATTGATATAGGTATAAATTAGCTAACATACTGCTACTACAGCCACCTTGTGGAACACCTGAGACTTGTAAGTATAATTTATTACCTTGATATATATATATATATATATACATATATATATATATATATACATATATATATATATATATATATACATATATATATATATATATATATATATATATAAATAAAAATTGAAGGATTTTAATCGAAAATTATGCATAAACTACTGTATGTACAAAAAAGATCAATCATGCTTAAAGCATTGATTATGAAACACTTTCCAACTTCAATGCAATTTTATTTAAACATGTCTAAAATGCAATACATTCCTCGGTAATATTTTAAAACTTATCACAATACTACATTAATTTATTATATCTGAAACCTTAAACCTTCATCGAAAAAAATTAACTTCATTCAAATGACGGCATTAAAGTATAAATTGCCTGGTTTAAACATCTCTTAAATGTTATACATTCCTCGGTAATAATTTTAGAATTATCATAATACTACGATAATTTATTATATTTGAAAACTTCATCGAAAACAACTGAAATCCATTCAAATGACGTCATAAAAAAATAACACACCTGGCTCTCTCTATAAAAGCAACATTTCATTCATAAATAATTCCCCCATTCATGTCATTCATCACAATACTATAATAATTTATTTTATTTAAACATTTTATTTAAGACCATGGAGCTACAAATAATTAAACTATATGCGTAAAACTTCATCGAAAAATATCGTCCTTCTCTTTCTAAAATCAATGAATTCATATCAGCTAAGCAGACTCCATGAACTAAATGATTTTGTGTTAAAGAATTACAGCGATTCTAATACAACTCATTCTACATATTTTGCTGTTTACATTTTACACAGGTGAAAAATAGGCTTAATAGTAGAAATAATCAAATTTGGAAGAGCATTTAAACTGAAATATATTGTCATTGCGTTGTTTCAGTATGTATATGCACAGAATTTGGGCAAAAATAAAGTAATTTTAGGACGGATACAACACTCAATATGAATTAAAAAGAACTTTAAAAATCACGATTTTGACACAAGATGGATGCCATATATCATTTTGAAGTGGGTCATGTGATCGTTTCATATCATGGACACGTGATCGCTTAATATAAGAGGTGTTATTATTATTTTAATTTTTATTTAAAAAACAACTGAATATATTTCGCTGAATTTTTTTTTATATATTTTATGGAACAATTTGAATATTGCCTAAGATTTTCGAAGCAATATGTGAATTTTAAATCCGCTTAAAAAATGCTTGAAAAATTAGGTCCCATAGGGCTCAATGTATTCCATTTTTTCAACCCGGGTTCAATCCAAAACTAATTGGGTGATATTATTCATTTATATTCCCATAGGTCCTATAGACCGTCTGAACAACATACTAAAATTTCATTTTGATTAAGTCATTTTTACGGCAGTTATCGTGCTAACGGACAGACAGACAGACAGACAGACAGACAGACAGAATGAACAAAGTCATAAACACTTTTCAACTTTGTTGTAAAGTGTTAAAAAACCCATCTCTAGCATATCTGTTACAAATGAGTAACTATAGGCCAAGACTAAGGATAAGGATAGAAGGTAACATATCACTACAATGGAAAGGGGGATGAGAAGAATAATAGGATTCAAAAATCACCATTAAAAGTATATAAAAGTAAATAAAAATAAAACTCGGCAATATGAGTATAGGCGATAATAAACAGCTCAGGATAAGAGATTAGGAATAGAGAACAAGCAATTGAAACTACACAAAAAATGGAGGTTAGTTCGAAATTGCAGCTCTTCAGGACAGCCATACAATTCGAATTAAAACCGATAGAATAGCCAGTTTCTGACAATGGCGATAGTATTTAACTATAAACACCATTGGAACTGTCTACTGGCTAGTGGAAGGAGAAAATAAATCAATTGAATTATGCAAATCTGAAAACAATACCTCCTCGAACAGAAATGGGAAAACACAAGCATAGCACCACGTGTAAGATAAACTAGTGACTGAGCATTTCACCTCACTTCGTCAATGCGAGTGGGCACCGGAATGAATACAGTTGAACGATACATAATATGTATGGAGACTTTCAAAAATAGTAATCAGTATAGGACTCAGGACAAGTGGAAAATAGTCATTCGAAAATAGTAAACAGTATAAGACTCAGGCCAAGTGGTAAGTGAGGTGATAAGAAAGGGTGAATTTTCAAAAATGAGTTAACCAATCAAAGATAAATAATGCATGTGTAAAATTATTACGTGGTATATTTGAAGTTATTAATAATATTATTTACAAATACTTCCGGATATTGGTAATTTTGACAAATGCGTTTAAGTTTATTGATGTGGAGAAAGTGAAACTGAGGATCAGAAAGTCGATGTATTCGAAATAGCTGGTTTAAAATGATGTTTCTAAACAATTGAATAGAATTACAAGATTGATATGATAGCAGTTTTATGATAGTGAAGTTGTAAGAACCTTTTTTATTATATAGATTGGTGATTATTGAGAGTATCTAATTTTAGGTCTAAAAAATTAACAGTTTGACTAACGCAAGGCTCATTAGGAATTAATTCTAGGTTAGACGGGTAAAAATCAATATTAATGGGATAGGAATCATCAATGATAATACAAATTAAGTCGTCAACATATCTATATATAATATATGAATTAGAGTTAAAATGACATTCATAATAATAAAGATATAAGTTAGCGAGTATACTACTACTACAGCCACCTTGTGGTACACCAGATGTTTGTAAATAAATGTTATCACCTTGGATAATATAATTGTTGTATAACACAAAGTGCAAGAGCATAGGAAAATTTTTGACATTAAAAGCAACATGATTGGATGATATATAGTCATGATAAAGAGAGATAATAACTTATGTAAATCTTTAATGACAATATTATTAAATAGGTCTTTAAAATCAAAGGTTTGGAAACCAAGAATTTGTGGAAACTTGCTAAGGTGATTAACTAAATCAAAACTATTGTTCAAAATGAAATATCCTGAATTCCTGAATTATAATATATATATATATATATATATATATATATATATATATATATATATATATATATATATATATATATATATTTATATATATATATATATATATATATATATATATATATATATATATATTTATATATTATACAAATGAGATGCAATTTATTATACTACTAAATAAAGAATAAGAATATAAGTATTTGAAATCTTGGCGCTAAGCTGTTGAATCCAATCGAATACCAACATAGTTAACCAAATGGAAAACAGGACTGGAAAATGGAGGCGTAAAGCATGTGTGTGGGTCACCCCCCCCCCCCCAGCCAATTTGTGGTATCTTTGTATTGTATTCCAATTTTCCATTTGGTTAGCTGTATATATATACATACATATATATATATATATATATATATATATATATATATATATATATATACACACACACACACATATTCTTTACTTCTTTAATTCTTCACTTCTACAGATTATAAAATTTATAGTTATGTAGATGATCTGATTTGTTTAGTATTTACTGATAATTATGTCATAGATATAGATTTCCATCCGGATAATTTGGAATTAATACCTAGTGAAACTACTATTATTAGTAAAAATATTAATTATTTGGATTTAAATCTAATTATAGAACCTACTAATGGGATAGTTAATAATTTATATGATAAAAAAGATTTTTTTAAATTCAATATTAATAAAATATAACATTTAATTTCTGGAACTCGATTCAATTGTTTAGAAATTTTATACTTAATCAACTTTTTAGAATTTATAGATTATCAGATAAAAAATTTCATGCTTTGCACATAAATAACCTCATAATTACCAGTAAATTATATGAATATCCAGCATATTTAGTAAATGGTATATTTAATAAATTTGGATTAGCCTAAATTTCTTAATATTCTCGCCTTAGTATCGTATTTTAGCCTTACTTCTACATTCTCCTGTTTTTACATTACAATATATTTTCATCTTTCTATTTTGCAGCTTTTACTGTAGAATATTACCTTTTACTGCTATTACGCAGTACGGTTTTTACTACTTACTTTGGCAACAGTAAATCACTTCTTTACTCTTCATCGAATGGCAACATTGGTCTAGTCATTCTTTGCTCGTCACGATTGTACATTTGATGTGTATTCTAAGGTATTTATGTTTCCTTTCTATTTTTTCAATCTTTATGCTTGTCGTCCTAATAACACATGTTTATAGATAAAATCTATCTTGTGTTTCAGAAACAAGCATTTTTGTGTTCATTTCGTTTAAAATATTAGGATTTTATAAGTAAAAATTTAGAAATGGACTATACTTAAGCCTAGAGCTCTACCAGGTGCAAGCTTTAATGCTTGATTATATTGGTATTCCTTTTTCCGACTCCTCTCCATTAAGATTTTTTGATTATCTTTAGCTTTCTGAGCCGTTTAAATAGAGAATTCAGTATTTGAAATATATAAAACCCTTTTTACATTTTCCCACTGCATAAACTAGCCCCAATCACCAGATACCTTTAAGAAGAGAGGAAGATGATGTATTTTTTGCCTTTGGGTGCTCGTTAAAAATTTGCTTCCAGCACCTTTTCAAGGACGGAAAGCAGGTGGATAAAGTATGCTTCTGAATAAGCGTGAGAAACCAATATTTATGGGGATAATCAGTGGAAATGACAAGCTGTGGGTTTACAATTTAGAAGAGCATCTTCAGTTACCATTTAGTTACTGTAGGTTGTGATGTGAACATTCATTACGCTTTTATCCTTTAAACATGTTCCGTAAATTGGGGAAATCCACAATAACGGAATTTATTGAAAGAAGGTAGAAGAATGTCTTTGGGACATTAAACATGAAAATTATGCAGATAAAAACAAAAAATCTGATGTGGGCAGCATACGACTTTCCCTGCAGACTTATATTCACGTTCTCTTTTAGTTACAATTAATTCACTTTTAATTCAATTTTCGTTCTCATATGATAACTGGACTTCTTTTCAAAGGTGGCGCAGGGAAAATACGAAAAAAAATTAAATATCTCGAGAACGGTTAGTAATAGTGTAATGGGTTTGATCTTATTCTTTTCTTCGTTAAAAATTACGTATTAAACAAGCATTTCATGGATATATTTGAGCATACGTAGATTTTTATTTTAGATTTTGGCGATTGTTGCGGGCCATTTTGAAAAAACAGGCAGGTTATTTTTTTCTCGAATCATACCAAAATCTAATCAGCACCAGGGTGTCCCACAAGTGACTTACCTACGTGGGCGCGGTAGCTCAGTTGTCAGCGCGCGGGAATTGCACTCGGTAGACCCGGGTTCGATTCCCTCCGCTGGAAAAAAAAAAAACTGCCGCCGTGTTCATGCGGAAAACGATCACGCTAAACATGTGGGTCCGTAAGTTCTCAGGGGTGCGGAACTAATCCTTTAAACCGAGAGGTAGGCCAGGTCCGCACTACTGTCTCCAAGTGACTTTCCTACCAATTTCTGTGAAACTCGGTACATTAGTTTTTCAGCTAGAGTGGATACAAACTTTTGCGGGCCCTTTCGCACAAAAAGGCGGGTTCTTTTATCGCGAATCGTACCCAAAACCAATCAGCACCAGAGTCATACCCAAGTGACTGACCTATAAAATTTTATGAACTTCGGTCAATTGCTTTTTTAGTTAGAGTGGATTCAAAATTTGCACAGACGGACACACAAACAAACACACAGACAGACACACACACAGACGTCACGCTGAAAATAGCTTTTTCGTATTCTAGAAGTCTCGAAACGTGTAGATCCGTCGAAAACTCGAGCTGCGATTTTCGGCATGATTCCAATACTTTCCCTATACATTACCATGTATTGCAGGGAGAGTAAAAATCTGATGTGGACAACACATGACTTTCCCTGCAGACATATATCCACATTCTCTTTATTTTAATTAAATTTAATTCACTTTTTGTTCTCTTTTATTAAGTGGACTTACATGTAAAGGTGGCGTAGAGAAAATACGAAAAAACTAAAATATCTCGAGAACAGCTACACCTAGTGTAATGGGGTTGGTCTTATTCTTTTCATCGTTAAAAATTACGTATAAAACAAGCATTTAATGGATATATTTGAGCACACGTATGTATTTATTTTAGATTTTGACCATTTTTGAGGGCCATTTCGCAAGAAAAGGTAGGTTGCTTTTTTTTTAATCATACCAAAATCTAATCAGCACCAAGGTATGCCACAAGAGACTTATCAACCGATTTTTGTGAAATTCGGTCCATTAGTTTTCGAGCTAGAGTGGATACAATCTTTTGCGGGCCATTTCGCAAAAAAACGCGGGTTCTTTTATCACGAATCATACCCAAAACTAATCAGCACCAGATTCGCCCACAAATGACTTACTAAGTTTTGTGAAATTCGGTCCATTAGTTTTTGAGTTAGAGTCGATACAAAATCTGCACAGACAGACAGACATACACACAGACAGACACACAGACAGACACACACAGAGACAGACACACGGACGTCACGCCAAAAACGTTTTTGTTTCGTATTCTAGAAGTCTCGAAACGTGTAGATCCGCCGAAAACTCGAGTTGTGATTTTCGGCATGATTCCAATACTTTCCCTATACATTACCATGTATTGCAGGGAAAGTAAAAATCTGATGTGGGCTGCACATGACTTTTCCTGCAGACTTATATCCACGTTCTCTTTAATTTAATTAAATTTAATTAACTTTTAATTCAATTTTCGTTCTCGTTTGATAACTGGACTTATTTTCAAAGGTGGCTTAGAGAAAAAACGAAAAACCTAAAATATCTCGAGAACGGCTAGTCCTAATGTAGTGGAGTTGGTCTTATTCTTTTCTTCGTTAAAAATTACGTATGAAACAAGCATTTAATGGATATATATGAGCATATGTAGTTTTTTATTTTAGATTTTGACGATTTTTGTGGGTCATTTCGCAAAAAAGGCAAGTTATTCTTTTCCGAAGTGTACTAAAATCTAATCAGCACCAAAGTAAACCACAAGGGACTTTTCTACCGAATTTTGTGAAAGTCGGTCCATTAGTTTTTCAGTTAGAGTAGATACAGGCTTTTGCGGGCTATTTCGCGAAAAAAGGCGAGTTATTTTATTCCGAATCGTTGCCAAAATTAATCAGCAACAGATTCGTGCACAAGTGACTTACCTACCACATTTTATGAAATTCGGTCAAATAGTTTTTAGTTAGAGTGGATACAAAATCTGCACAGACAGACAGACAGACACACAGATACACAGACAGACTGACAGACAGACAGACAGACACACACATACAGACGTCACGCTAAAAATGGTTTTTTCGTATTCTAGAGGTCTTGAAACGTGTAGATCCGTCGAAAACTCGAGTTGTGATTTTCGGTATGATTCCAATACTTTCCATTACCATGTATTGCAGGGAAAGTAAAAATCTGATGTGGAAAGCACATGACTTTCCCTGCAAAATCAAATTCATATTTTTTTTTTCTTTAATAATTCATTGAATTGAGTTTAATTGCACAAAATAACACTAAATTTTCATTTTTAATTCAATTTCCGATTGTATTTGGTAATTAGACATTTTTCTAAAAGTGGCATAACTAAATGCGAAAAATCTCAAATATCTTGAGAATGGTTAGGCCTAGAGTAATAGAGTTGTTTTTATTATTTTCCTCATCAAAAATTACGTATAAAACAAACATTTAATTGATATATTTTAACTACGTAGCTTTTTGTAGATTTTGAGATTTTTGAGGACCATTTCGTAAAAAAAGGCAGATTGTTCTTCTCCGAATAATACCAAAATCTAATCAGCACCAGAGTATCGTACAAGTAACTTATATTCCAAATTTTGTGAAATTTGGTCAATTAGTATTTTAGCTAGAGTGGATACATGAAATTGTTAAGGGCCATTTCGCAAAAAAAGGCGGGTGCTGATTTTACGAATCGTACTAAAAACTAATCAGCATCAGGGTCATACCCAAGTGACTTACCTACAAAATTTTATGAAATTCGGTCCATTAGTTTTTGAGTTAGAGTGGATACATACATTGCACAGACAGACAGACAGACAGACACACACACACACAGACGCCACGTTAAAAATGGTTTTTTCATATTCTAGCGGTCTCGAAACGTGTAGATCCGTCGAAAACTCGAGTTGTGATTTCCGGCATGATTCCAATACTTTCCATATACATTACCATGTATTACAGGGAAAGTAAAAATGTATTGCATATGAAAATTTATTACAAAAATTAAAGGAGAACAACATCGTTGCAACAATTGATGGTGTGAAAAAATTGCTAAAAAGTTTAAAATCTACTTTTAATAGAGAAAAAAAAAGTGGCTGATTCGAAAAGAAGTGACAGCGGGACAGGCAATTTATATTGCTCGAAGATATGGTATTTACCAGACTTGGAATTTTTGAGAGACGTTAAAGAAGCGTGTCCTGGAACTAGTTCTTTGCAGCTGAGTGAGAATGAAATTAATATTGTGGTAAGTAGCCCATTTCTTAACAGTTTTTATCAACTACATAATAAAAGCACTATAATTAGTAATACCCAAAAACACTTTTATATTTATAGTCAGTTTCGAAAGTTTGGATGTGAAACCATAGCGAATTCCAGTAAGCATGACCTACAAGTATATTTGTATATATATTACACACGAACTTATAGAAATATGTTAGTTCATTTTGAATTAAGTCCAAATAAAAATTCCATGATTTATCAGTTTTCTTAAATCCAGGAGCTGAATGTAGTTGACAATGACAAAAATATATAACTCATGAATTGACACTCATTAAACATTTCACTTGATGCTTATTGTGTGCGAAAGTTTAGTTTATATAACTGAACCGAAACAAATAAAATTTTGTATATGATTATACTATGCAAGTCAGAATTGTTTAATTATTAATTTATACAATATATAAATACATGCTTTTAAATTTAAAGACAAATTACACGAATAGCTATTTAAGTATAAAAAAAAGGTTTAGTGAAAATTGTGTTTACAGTTAGGAGACTTAGTTGAATTAAATCCCATGATAACAATCCCATTGATAACAATCCATTGATAACAATCCCATGATTTATCAGTTTCTTTAACTCCAGGAACTGAATGTTTACAATGCCGATCGTCTTCGAGTGCAATAACAATAGCAATGGCAAGGGCAATTTCACTATCAAGCGGCATTTTGCAAATAAGTAATAGTCACATAAGAGTGCGATCAAAACTTAAGTCAGAAAGCGATAACCAAAGTTATTATTTATCACTCTTTGGCGATAACCCGCCAAATCAGCATACATTCACTCTGTAACTTTCTCGGACCTTTCGGGGTTGATGACCTCGGGATTTTAGAGAGGGCGACAGATGCCTTGTAGTTCCCGTATCGTCTGGAAATATTTTTCGTCTCTTTGATTCTCTAGTGCATGGGGGCCATACATAACACTTACCTGAAAAGATGGAACTCGAAACGGCGAGCAGCTTTAACAAATCCACACTGAGAAAAGCCGGATCCAAGGTAAACACACGTCTACCCACAGTGAAAGACTCCGAAAATCGAGTTGTGATCCGTCGCGGAAAGCCAAAAAGTATCCCACGCCAGAACACTTCTTTCAAATTAGACGCCAAACATTATTTTATCGCCAGCTCGATATGTGAAGAAGCGCTCTCAAGGTTACTGTAGCAGCCTCGGAGCCACATCAAGTTTATAGGATGCATAACTTACAATTTAGCAATATAGACACATTTTAAATGTATTATCTCTTAGATTAGAATTAAATTAATTCAATATTGACTGAATTAAAAAAGCGGATATATAACTTACAATTAAGCAATATAGATACTTTTTAGATGCATTATCTCTTAGATTAGAAATAATTAATTCAGTATTGACTGAATCAAAGAATAATTTTATTATTTCCTAATGCTATTGTATAAAGGAGGAAGTTCACTGAAAATCACGACATTTAGACTAAAAAATACATTTAAAGACATCATGAACACATTTTGAACGTTTTGGGAAATATTTCTATCAGTTTGTGTGTGTGTATCTGTGGGTGCCAATGCACGTATCACTATGGCAATTTATATGTAGATGCATTCTGTAGTGAATTAGAAACAGGTAGAATATTTTATAATAAATGGGATTAAAACATTATTCGAATTTAGAGATTTTAAAGTATAGAGAGTACGAACAGCCACGAAATTCTATATGTAGTTGCATTTTGAAAAAATTAAAATTTAGGCTGATCGTTATGTAATTAACAAATGGCCTGTAAAATCTAAAATAAAATATCATGTTATGTTCAAATGTGTCAACAAGTACCTGTGTTATACGTTTTGACAACCAAAAGAATAAGATATAGAAATTTTAAAAAGTGTGACATTTTGAAAATTAATGGGAGAACTATTTCGTTAATGTTTCGTCAGTGTTGATTAGAATACGCGTGAATGGGAGGGAAGGGAACAAAGAGAGCGGGAGAGAGAGAGAGTCTGTGTGTGTATCAAAATATAGTACGATCAAAATATAGTATCGTAACTGCAGAGAGGTCGACCTTATTTCAAACGAGTAGGATTCAAGGGCGCCCATAAAAATTATTCCTGGGATAGCCAAACTCAAGAATGAAAGGTCAATATCCACTAACTTGATACCTACATTTCTGACCTTGAACGTTCATGGGAGCGAAAGTGCTCCTAGCGCGCTCCCCTATGGGTGCCCTTAGAACATTTTCCAGAAGGCAAACTCATGGATGTGACATATAATATTGACTAGTTTGATACCTACATTTGTGACTTTGAACGCCCCTATGGGCACCCATGGCTATCAGTGTTGAAGACCCAGACCAGTTGACTGGCCCTAGGGCTTACAACAGCTGTTTGAGTGGCCGAGAGAGATGGCTATAATTGTGTAAAGCTTCAGACTTCACGGAGACTTTTGTGGGGTCTGGAAACACTCCATTTTTCCACCCCTGAGGAAATCATCGAAAATTTGACTCCATTAGGTTCTGTCCTGAGGTTACTAGTATAAGCAGGGAACTTTTTCAATGGGCGCCCATAGGGGAGGGAAAGGAGGCACTTCCGCTTCCCCGGAGATTCAAGGTCCCAAATGTGGACATCAAGGAAGTCGATATTGTACATTCTTGAGTTTTTTCCCTGGAAAAGTGCTATGGGCGCCCATGCTTATGGTATCGATAACGGGACAGAAGTTAACGGAACTGAATTTTTTTGTTTCTCTCTCGAGGGCGAATAAAATGGGTGGGAGTATCAAAAAGACTTTGTCAATGACTTTGCGTTCTTCACAGTTTAACCGAATTAACTTTTATTTTGCGTTAATATTGTATTTGAAACGATTACAATCGTCAAACTCAATATATCTTAAATCAGGAATATTAATTTCCCCAAAGGGACAGGAATTATCAAATAAATTAAGCTTCATTTTCTAAGATATTGAATATTCATCAATTTGGCATCATTTTTATTAATTTAGTGCCATTTTTGCCAATTTGGCAACATTTTAAGTAAAATGTCAAGTTGATGATATTTTGTTAATTTATCGATAAGCATTACACAGAAAAACTAATAAATTATATTTGACGAATTGTATGATGTCAAAATACAAAACTATTGCAAAACAGTGTCTCGTGAATGAAACCTACCAGAATGATGCTAACAAAGTTGTCACATAATATTTCACATGCAAGGCGAACATATTAAGGCAGTTAGCACAGTTTTAGTTTCATTTATTTTTTGAAATTTATTTGAAAAACCTACAATACATCAAGAATGGCTCATGATAGTATCCCAAAGTGTATGTTATTCTTTCTAATAAAAATTAAATAAAAAATGATACCTTATGTAACAATATTAAAGATTCTGATTTTTTATAATTTTTTTCAAAATTTAATTCGAAAGTTTGGAGCTGATTTCCAAATATTCGATTGCTTTTAAAATCAACAGACTTCCAGTATTCACTGATTGTAATAATCGTAAACATTTTCGTTTGAAACGTTTAATCCGTTCGTTAGAAATCGCATCCACTGACTCAAGGGCACAGACACTACTGTACATACACTGCAGAGTTTACTTTGGCGATAAGATTTTGCACTTTCGTCCAGTAGCTCCGTGATAAAGCAGCGACTGGCCAATTCGATGATCCAGAATATGATTCCAGGTTGGGACAGCAACGTTCTTTACAACACACACACACTAATATACATACACCCACAAATATACATACATACACACACACTAATATACATACACACAAATATGCATATACATATACACACACTATTATACATACACATCAATACACATACACACGCTAATATACATGCACATACATTAATATACATGCGCGCGTGCACACACACAAACACACACATACACAGATACCACTTTAAAAACATTCGATTAGATTTCAGGGATGTTTGAAATTAAATCTACCACCGAAAACACAAAGTAGAATTCGAGTTTTCGACCTCGTCATAATACTTTCCCTATACATCATATCAGTGTCTTTCAAACTTATTTTGTCGCGAAACCCTTTTGAAATTTAATTTTAATTAATAAAAATAGTAAAAGTTCAAGTTATTTATGAAAAAAAATGTCTTTAAAAGTCATAAAATTTGTAGTTAATAATTTAAAAGTAAGCAAATGCCTTAAAATTTAAATTTTGGCAGTTTTGAAACCATCCATTTTGCAAGCAACAAATCATTTCGCTGGGATTAGCCTCTAAATCACTCCTTTATTTTTTATGGTTCAGTAAATACCCGATAAGTGCCCTTATATTGTATGACTCACATACACATTTTACACTTGATGCAATTTTTGCTGCTATTTATATTAAAGACCATGCACGGTCGGAGACCATCATGATATCAGTAAGTCATAACTTCGTTGTTGTTATTTACTCTCCTGGATTGGCAGGGCCCGAGTTTTCGATTATTACGTAATGAATATTTGCACTCGGGGATATGCTACTATATTGGATGTCGAGGGGCCCTTGCTATTCGGGCTTGATAGGGTCCTGTCCGAATATTCAAAAATTTACTTGATAAATTTTTGTTCTCTGGCATGTGCTCCTATTTTAGACAGGATTAACTCAGATTTAAGCTTTGGGGCTTGAATGGGCTTAACCCGAGTATTC
This sequence comes from Amaurobius ferox, assembly GCA_951213105.1. Lineage (NCBI taxonomy): Eukaryota > Metazoa > Arthropoda > Arachnida > Araneae > Amaurobiidae > Amaurobius > Amaurobius ferox. The sequence continues at coordinate 101,774,796 of OX578152.1, forward strand.
TTTAATTTTATGATTAATTTTGTTCTCAGGCCTGTGATCCTATTTTAGACAGGATTAGCTCAGATTTAAGCTTTGGGGCTTGAATGGGCCAGGCCCGAGTATTTAATAACTTTAGGATTAATTTTACTTTCCCTGCAATACATGGTAATGTATAGGGAAAGTATTGGAATCATACCGAAAATCACAACTCGAGTTTTCGACGGATCTACACGTTTCGAGACCTCTAGAATACGAAAAAACCATTTTTAGCGTGACGTCTGTGTGTGTGTCCAGAGAGGATTCGAATCACAGATATTTGCAGTGAGCAACCATCGCTCTCCTTGTTGAGCTCTTGTTACGGAATTGCAAACTCTAATTGTCGGAGTGAACTGTGCATTCTCATCCCTCTAATTGTAAGATAGAATTGCAACTTTACAATCCGACTGACCACCTCCTGCTATGCTTACCTCAGATGAAGAATTCTTCATAATGTTCGGGTGCTAGATGTAAAGTTCATACCTTTGAGTACCAATTCTGATGTCTTACATTATTTCTTTTCAGCGAACCCCTAATGAAGTTCGCTTTTCATTTCCCTGAGAAAGGATAAGTAAATAGATATCTTTATTTTATATTTTTCTAAAGATGCAAATCATACTGACTTGCTCATGGTTCATATACTGAAACCGCACTTTATTTGTTTTAAAGGAATTCTTCAAATTTAGAGTATTTACACGTCTGGAAATTATTAAATAATCCTTAAAGAGATTCGACAGTTTTTATTATTTTTGCAATGTATTTAACTTGATCCTGTATTTCCATCAAAAGAAAAATGCGGAATCTTCTTTTAAAAGCTAGTTGTTGCCTATAATTCGATATTCTTGGAATTATTTTCTATAGCCTTTCAAAAACTGATATAGTATATAAGAAATAATTATGTCGGAAATAACAATATATAGAGAGGTCATAATTTAGGTTGCGAAATGGTACATTATTTTATATATGAAATACTGGTTGAGATTCCTAAACCGTCATATACTACATTTTTGGTTTTATATTAAGAACAGCAGCAGATAAAACATATAAGATGCGACAATTTTATATGTCCTGGAATTCTGAAAGTATTTTAGTCTGGTAAATTTGGCCTGACACATATCTGACTATGCCGTTACAAATGACAAAATTTCAAGTGTTAAAGAATAAAAAAAAATGTTGGACCCAAGATAAATGTTGCAATATTGTGAGAATTTCAACAAATTGAAAAATTATCACCAAGTTTGCCTCCGCTTTCCTTATTATTGTTCATCTGAAAAGCCAAGGATGATTAAGGCAGATACGAAACTTAATATAGTCTGGAAGAACTTTATACTACATTCAACAATTTTTACTACAAATTCTTTGGTTCTACATGGAAAGGTACGTATTTCAAACACAGAATATTTTTTTATAAGTAAAAGATGATGAAACAACAATTCCAGCCTTTAAAGGGCTGCTTATACAAGGAATGAAACTCACAGTTATTATATTACCAGCCTTCGACGGCCTTTATTGTTATTGTTTTCCTTTTACTATTAATACCCTGGCACAACTCAACCAAAGCAGTTAGTGCTAAGCAGTTACAACTTACGGTAAGTAAAAAGACAGAAATAAGAAAGAAATATAGAAATTGACAATATAGAAAGACAATACATATAGACAAACACAGTACACAAGAGCATACACAGGCGATAATCATAGACATATAGTAATAAGACTACCCAGACTCCAATATTGTTAATTGAATTTTTTAGTGCATAAAGTATTTAATAAAAGCCAAAAGAATAATAAAAAAAAAATTAGGAAAAAATAATTTAGAAAAGGAAGAGCCGAAAAGAAATACATGAAAGACAAAATTTTTACTTTGTTGTTATTATTGCTGTACATCAACAATGATAATGCATAAAATTTTGTGTACTGGGAATATTGAAAATTGGGAACTAAATTCTTAGTTATTTCATGTTTTAGACGGATTTTCACACAATTCGGTTCCTGAGTGACCGAAAATATTATCACAGAGTTTTCATCTTGACCCAATCGGAATGATCGATAAACGTTCTTTTCAACGATGCTTGAACAGATTCCGTAAGACAATTGCTTCTAAATTTTTTTCTCATTTACATTCCCATATCTCCCACAGACCGTCTGAACAACATACTAAAATTTCATTTCGATAAAGCCATATTTATGGCAATTACCATGCGAACGGACAGACAGACAGAATGACCAAAGTCATAAACACTTTTCAACTATGTTGGAAAGTGTTAAAAAAAGATAGACACATATTTTTATTGAAACTTGGTTTGAAATCGAAATGTAATTTTAGAAAATGATTGATTTACACTTATATGCAAAAGAATTTGGAGTTTACAAAGTTATTATGTTAAGCACATTTAACTGCATATTGGAGGTTTACAGGTTTTCTATACCTCTCTCCTTAAAGTATTTTTAAGAATAATTTTTACCTCAAATGGTGTTAAAAACTACTTTCTGTTAACCTAAACGAATTTTGTATTGATTTTTTTTGCGTTCTGATAGGAATTAAATTGTTCATTTTAACAAATGTATTTCGAACACTATATATTCTAATTGTTGAACTGTTCATTATAATCGACGTGTGGCGATCAGGAGACTATCCTTGTTAGGTGAAATAAGTAAGAGAATTTCTTCTTTGTACAAGAAAACATATTTAAGGCATCTCGTGATAAAAAAAAATCACTATAAAATTTTTGCATTTTAAAATACTGGCATATTGCATACAACATATTGTAGCACATATGATACTTCACTTGCATTCTGCTTAAATAAATGATATGGGAACACCTAAGGAACTTTGATGATGCTTGAAAAGTGTTCATTTCTACTCAGGAATGAGAGTATTTAGTAACTTCATGTACAGCTCGTTAGCAGTGGTGGGATTTTTATTTATAAACGACTTCCATTCATCAGTCACAATGATTTTTTTCGCATTCTTCATGTAGAAAGATGTAGCGGTTTCCAGCAGCGGTGACTCTCTGTGTTCTACCGCCAGGGCAAAGACGTCACCGAAAGTGTCCACAGAAAGTTCTTTTTCCATGCAATCTACGCACTCAGCTTTTAATGAATCTAGGCCGTACGTGTCAGCTAACAAATACAAGCTAGATGCTGTTTTTGGGCTCATTTGCTCCACTCTCCCAGAATACACGTAATGAAGAAAATCCTGAAATGCATCTGGATTGCAGTCGGGGATATCCACTATGCCGGTTCTTCTTCTTTCCAAGGTGTCGTACTTGAAGATAACGCAAAAAACTGGAGAGCGAGCTTCAAGGATCAATTTGTGTGCCCGGAACTCCCGATCTTCCACTTTCAAGGTGATGTCGCAGTTGTGCTCATTCAGGAACAAACTCTTCAAATCGTGAATCATCTTATTAATACCTTTAAAAGAAAACAAAATTATCCTATTTTTTTTTTTAGTTATATCTGCTATTTTGTTAAATCTGCTGCGAGATATGATAAATATTTTCATTTTAATGGCATTAAAAATTCTTTAAAAATATACGAACAACAAATATCAAAAACAAAAATGAGTGAAAAAGTATTAAATTAAGCAAACTGAGTTTCTTTTATACGACTATATTTCCAACAGGTGCTGTTGCTTCAGGTGGAATAAAAGTGAAAGTACTAGGCTTAATACTAAATTTGTTCTGATTAATTTAAATAATGCAGATTTAACAGACTACTTGCTAAAAATATTTTACTAAATTTCGCAATAATGGCGGTTCACTACAACATATTATTTAAACATAGAATAAATCTAAAATTGAATTATGCAGAACCATCTCGATTGCGCAATTGTATATAAAACTCGAATTGCGCAATTGTATATAAAACTCCAATTGCGCCCTTACTGCAAAAGTATTATATCCAAATATGGAAATTGATACAATAAACTGACCTTCTGGAATAGGGCAGATGTCTTTTTCATCGTGTTCGGAACTTTCTTCCTTCGAGTTTTCTTTTCCTTCGGCGAATTCCTCCAAACCTGCAAGACAATAAAATTATATTTCAATATTTCGGTGTTCCTATACCAATGTTTAATTTGTTAAAGGCGATGATTCACAAGGAATTTTTTCCTTATATTTTTGTAATATATTGAGAGTAACAAATTATTCTGTGTAAGAAATGTCACTTGTTACGACAATAATTTTTGTTTATGTATATAATATATTCTTAATGACAACAATCTATTTTTCTTGTGACTGTGTTAAATTTGTAATATTTTTCAACTCATTTCTTTACTTCTATGTATAGATAGATTTCAAGTTCTAATGGAACAGATCAAGATTGCGTATTATACAGTAAAAATGCTATTTTGGGGTGAAGGAGGGGGGACCTGGTTTTAAACTTTCACGGCTAACGATACACATAAATTTTGTTAAAATTTGAAATATAGAATCGAAATCTTCTGCATGGGCTGTTGCGCCCCGACATGGTCTATCAAACATGTGAAAAATACATTCTAAGTTATTTCAAACAAGGAGTTATTCTGTACATATTTTCACACAAGAAGGTGAATTTGATACTGCTAGAACTAACGGTTCTAAAGAAATGTTAGTTATATGGAATTTTAGTAAATTAGTTTATGCGATGGTATATGATAGCGCGTTTATGTAGGATGCGCATTGCAGCCTGCTTATATAGGGCTCGCATTGCAACGTGCTTATATAAGGCGTAACAAATGAAGTATTTAGTGTGTTTTTAGGGCTTATTTAGGAAGTATTGAAGGAGCTTAATTACAGCACATTACACCAGCGTTGTACAATTGACATAGCTACGCAAGAAAATCTCGGAAGGCGGAAAAAAGTTTTGTTCAAAACAAACTAGTTGGAAATTGGGTAGTGTTGTATTTTTTCTTCCCAGACCATCCGATCTTCCCGAAGGTGTAAAGAAGTAATGCAATGTTATCCGTATCTGTATTATTTAAAAGCGGACACTTATTTGGAACTCGGGCAATGCCAAGAAATTCATTCTGAGATATATCAAAAAGTACATGGCGAGATTCATATCAGTTTTTAAATTAAGCGTTACCACCCCATAAAGCTATCAAAACACCAGTGGCGCTTATACATTCCCCAATTAATAAAACTAAATAAGTTGCAGACATATTA
>OX578152.1:101784954-101789954 GCA_951213105.1 Amaurobius ferox
TGAGTGAGAGAGTAGTACTCTTCTATAGAGAAAAGTGCTATTCTCATTTATTCCAAAAGATCTTAACCTAAAATATAGGGACTTAAAAAATAAAAAATAAGGACAAATTGAAGGACAGAACCATAAAAGTAGAAACAGTTAAGGACAATAACATTTTGTTTAAAATCAATTATACTAAACAGAAATATTTTATACTATATTAGATTTTTATATTTTTGAACAAGAAGGATGAAGCTAACCCAAAATTTCTACTAAATGAAAAAATAAAAAGATAAATGTTCAATTGACAGTTATTGTTCATTTCGAGAATGTCCAGATTGCATAAGCTGAATTACGTTAGTACCAGAAATGGACGTACAGTATCTAAATTGTCTTACCTTTCTCCAAATCTTTAGATTCTTCAACATTTTTATTTTCAACAGAAACTGAAAATTTAAATAAAAACCATTTACTTAAAAATTATTGTAGGGAAAATGTCTTATCTTATGATATCAAATTTATAATATTATGATGTTTTAAAATAGCAATGATACGAAATAATATTATTATGTCTATATTTCTTAATTATTTTATTTTATTAATTTAATTGTCTATTTTTGTCATTCCAATGTTTATTACTCTCATTTTATTACATACATATAGAGAAAGAAAGAGAAGTAAAATTCTCAGTTATTCCAACATAATTTTACCTAAAATATAGGGACTGAGGTTCTTGAAGTGTCAAAAATAGGGACAAATTTAATTACCAAATTCTAAAATAGAAACATTTAGGGACAATAAGATGTTTTTTTAAGCAATCATACTAAATAAAAAAATATATATATCATGTTTTATTATTTCCAACCAGGAGGACGAACCAAACCGAAAAGTTTCGTAAGTAATAGTACTAATATGTCTCAAATATTTAATTAATTTAATTACCTATTTTTGTCATTCCAATGATTATTATTTTTATTATATTACACACACATATATATATAGAGAGAGGGAGAGATATACAGTAGTACAATTCTCTAGAGACAAGCACTATTCTCAGTCATTCCAAAAGAACTTAACCTAAAATATAGGGACTTAAAAAATAAAAAAAAGTTACAAATTAAGGAACAGAATCCCTAAAACAGAAACAATAAGGAACAATAACATTTTGCACTAAATCAATCATACTAAATAGAAATACATTATACTATTAGTTTTTTTATTGTTTCCCACAAGAACGATGAAGCATACCCAAAACTTCTACTAAACGAAAAAGTAATAAGATAAATGTTCAATTGACAGTTATTGTTCATTAAGAGAATGTCCAGATTGCTTAAGCTGAAATACGTCACTACCAGAAATGGACGTACATCATCTAAATTGTCTTACCTTTCTCCAAATCTTTAGATTCTTCCACTTTTTTCTTTTCAACGGAAACTGAAAATTTAAATAAACTCCATTTTCATAAAAATAATTGTATGGAAAATGTATACATCTTATGCAATCAAATTTGATATCTAATGATGTTTTAAAATAGAAATGATAAGAAATAGTATTATTATGTCTATATTTCTTAATTATTTTATTAATTTAATTGTCTATTTTATTCATTCCAATGTTTATTACTCTCATTTTATTACATACTAATATAGAAAGAAAGAGAAGTATAATTCACAGTTATTCCAACATAATGTAACCTAAAATATAGGGACTGAGGTTTTTGAAGCGTCAAAAATAGGGACAAATTTAATTACCAAATTCTATAATAGAAACCTTTAGGGGCAATAAGGTGTTTTTTTAAAGCAATTATGCTAAATAGAAAAAAAAATATATCATGTTTTATTATTTCCAACCAGGAGGATGAACCAAACCAAAAAGTTTCGTAAGTAAGAGTACTAATATGTCTCAAATATTTAATTTATTTAATTATCTATTTTTGTCATTCCAATGTTTATTATTTTCAGTATATTACACACACATATGTATAGAGAGAGAGTGAGAGAGACATATAGTAGTACTATTCTCAAGAGACAAGCACTATTCTCAGTCATTCCAAAAGAACTTAACCTAAAATATAGGAATTTAAAAAATCAAAAATAGGGAAAAATTGAGGAACAGAAACCCTAAAATAGAAACAATTAGGGACAATACCATTTTGTTTTAAATCAATCATACTAAATAGAAATACATTATACTATTAGTTTCTTTACATTTTTCTACAAGAAGGATGAAGTATACCCAAAATTTCTACTAAATGAAAAAGTAATAAGATAAATGTTCAATTGACAGTTATTGCTCATTTAGAGAATGTCCAGATTGCATAAGCTGAATTACGTTAGTACCAGAAATGGACGTACACTATATAAATTGTCTTACTTTTCACCAAATCTTTAGATTCGTCCTCCTTGTTCTTTTCAACGGAAACTGAAAATTTTAATAAAAACCATTTTTATTAAAATAATTGTAGGGAAATTGTATACATCTTATGCAATAAAATTTGTAATCTAATGGTGTTTTAAAATAGCAATGATAAGAAATAGTATTATTATGTCTCCATTTCTTATTTTCTTTTATTAATTTAATTACCAATTTCTGTCATTCCAATGTGTATTACTTCATTTTATTACATACATGTAGAGAAGGAAAGAGAAGTATATTTCTCAGTTATTCCAACATAATTCAACTTAATATATAGTTACTGAGTGATTTGAAGAGTCAAAAATAGGGACAAATTTAATTTCCAAAATTTTAAATAAAAACCTTTTGGGACAATAAAATTTTTTTAAAAAGCAATCATGCTGAAAAGAAATAAATTATATCATATTTTTTATTAATTCCAACCAGAAGGATGAACCAAATCAAAACGTTTGGTAAGTAATAGTACTAATATGTCTCAAACATTTAATTAATTCATGTATATATTTTTGTCATTCCATAGTTTATTATTTTCTTTAAATTACACACACACACATACACACACACACACATATATATATATATATATATATATATATATATATATATAATATATATATATATATATATATATATATATATATATATATATATATATATATAGAGAGAGAGAGAGAGAGAGAGAGAGAGAGACAGAGAGTAGTATTATTCTATAGAGACAAGTACTATTCTCAGTTATTCCAACAAAACTTAACCTTAGTGGTAGGAAATGGAAGGTAGGTTCCCTTTGGATGTCTCCCTCACTGGGTTCTGCCCTAAATTGGGTGGCACTTCCCAGCCGTCCAAATGGTTACCTTACATTTTTCTGGTAGGTGGACGGTCAGGGTCTCACACAGAACTTAACATAAAATATAGGGACTAAAAAATCGAAAAAAGGGACAAATTGAAGAACGGAACCCTAAGAATAGAAACAATTAGGGACAATAACATTTTGTTTAATATCAATCATACTAAATAGAAATACATTATACTATTAGTTTTATTATATTTTCCAACATGAAGGATGAAGCAATCCAAAATATCTACTAAATGAAAAAGTAATAAGATAAAAATTCAATTGACAGTTATTGCTCTTTTAGAGAATGTCCAGATTGCATAAGCTTAATTACGTTAGTTCCATTAATGGACGCGCAGTATCTAAATTGTCTTACCTTTCTCCAAATCTTTAGATTCATCCACCTTTTTCTTTTCTACGGAAACTGAAACTTTAAATAAAAACCATTTTCATGAAAATTATTGTAGGGAAAATGTATACATCTTATGCAATCAAATTTGTAATGCAATGATATTCTAAAATAGCAACGACAAAAAATACTATTAATATGTCTCCATTTCTTAATTTTTTTATTAATTTAATTGCCTATTTTTGTCATTCCAATGTTTATTACATTCATTTTATTACATACATATAGAGAAAGAAAGAGAAGTATAATTCTCTGTTATTCCAACATAATTTAAACTAATATATAGGGACTGAGGGACTTGAAGAGGAAAAAATAGGGACAAATTTAATTACCAAATTCTAAAATAGAAACTTTTAGGGACAATAAGAGGTTTTTTTAAAGCAATAACATTTTGTTTAATATCAATCATACTAAATAGAAATACATTTTACTATTAGTTTTATTATATTTTCCATCAAGATGCATGAAGCATACCCAAAATTTCTACTAAATGAAAAAGTAATAAGATAAATGTTCAATTGACAGTTATTGCTCATTTAGAGAATATGTTCAGATTGCATAAGTTGAATGACGTTAGTACCAAAAATGGACGTTCAACATCAAAATCGTCTAATATTTCACCAAATCTTTAGATTCACACACTTTGTTATTTTCAACGGAAACTGAAAATTTTAATAAAACCATTTTTATAAAAAGTATTGTAGGAAAATTGTGTACATCTTATGCAATCAAATTTGTAATCTAATGATGTTTTAAAATAGCCATGATAAGAAATATTATTATTATGTCTCCATTTCTTATTTTCTTTTATTAATTTACTTACCTATTTTTGTCCTTCCAATGTTCATTACTTCATTTTATTACATACATATAGAGAACGAAAGAAATGTATATTCTCAGTTATTCATATATTTAAATTATATCATGTTTCATTATTTCCAACCAGAAGGATGAACCAAACCAAAAAGTTTGGTATGTAATGGTACTAATATGTCTCAAATATTTAATTAATTTAATTATCAATTTTTGTCATTCCAATGTATATTATTTTCTTTATATTACATATATGTATATATATATATATTTCTTTTCACCGGAATCTGAAAATTTAAGAAAAAATATTTTTAGAAAAATTAATGTAGGGATAAATGCAAACATCTCATGCAAGCAAATTTGGAATGTAATGATATATATTAAAACAGCAACAATAAAATATGGTATTAATATGACTCCATTTCATATTTTTTTTTATTAATTTTATTATCTATTTTTGTCATTCCAATGTTTATCACTTTCATTTTGTTACATACATATAGAGATAGAAAGAGATGTATAATTCTCAGTTATTGCAACAGAATTTAACCT